>VZSR01003794.1:7332453-7384124 GCA_013398615.1 Brachypodius melanocephalos | reverse complement strand
TTCCGGGGTGGGAGGTGCGAGGGTCTGTGTCAGCCTCCAGGGTGGGCACCGAGGGGTCGGCACCTGCCCGCCTCTCTTCCCGGGGAGGGACAGGGATCTGTGCTGCCCCGATGGGGTTCTGTGCCAGACTGCCATCACCCGCCCGGGGTTGCTGGGGAATTCCAGCCCCAACACACTCATCACACTCATCTTCCCTCCCGTCACCTAGTGCCTGGATGGGATTGACTATGATGACTTCAGTTTTGGCTCCCACATGATGGAGCAGAAGGAGCCCCTGATGGAGACAGGTAAGGGCCCCTCTGGCTGTATTCTTGCAGGGGTCCCCAGCTGCAGTGGAGTTTCCCAGCAGGTTGACTCATGCCTCTTAGTTCCCAGAAGCACCACAGGCTTTGTCCTTACTGGTCCCACTGTGGGCTGTCTGGGAATCCCTGCCCCATGCCACCAGGATGGGGCTTGTTCCATCTGGCCCCGCTGCTCAGTTTACCAGGGACTGCCAGGTTGGGCTGTGACCTCTCGGCGGTCCCTGTTCCCCAAGTGACAGAGCATTCTCTGGCCCTCTCCTCTTCCTGCTACTCTGACTGCTGTTCCCAGCTGGGCTGTGACAGCACAGGGTTTGGGGGCTCTGAGATCCCCCATGGGACAGACAGGGGTCACATCACCTTCAGTGCTGTCCCTGTATCTCCAGCATCCTTAGTGAGAACATGTGCTTTAGTTATCCCACGTTTCTCACCGGTGCCTCTCCTTTCTGTCCTCCAGTGGAAGGTCCCTACCTTGTCATCATTGAGCAGCCAAAGCAGGTAAGTACATCACCCAGGTGAAGTCAGGTGTAACTGTCACCTCCCGCTCTGATGGCATCGGGCTTTGGCCACCCTTGGCTGACCCCTCTTTGCCTCCACAGCGGGGTTTTCGGTTTCGGTACGGCTGCGAGGGCCCTTCCCATGGGGGGCTGCCGGGAGCATCCAGCGAGAAGGGGCGCAAGACCTATCCCACTGTCAAGGTGAGCGCTGCCATGGGAAGGGCATGGAGCAGTGTCTTCAGCCAGCAGTGCATGGGCATCAGGAGGGAGCCTTGAAGGAAGGACAGGAAATTTATAATAAGCTTTTGTGTGTCTCCTGGTGCTGGAGGGATGGGAGAGCTGCAGCAGGAAGGGTGGTGGCTATGGGGAGGGATAACAGGGATTTGTAGAGAATCCTTCAGGCTCCTGGCTTGTGGTACCTGACCCTCATCTCCTTCTTCCCTGCAGATCTGTAACTACACAGGGGTGGCCCGGATCGAGGTAGACCTGGTGACACACAGTGACCCTCCCCGTGTACATGCCCACAGCCTGGTGGGCAAGCAGTGCAACGAGGCCGGCAACTGTGTCACAATCGTGGGACCCAAGGACATGACTGCTCAGTATGTGCAAGGAGGACCCAGGGTAGCCTCTTGCTTATGTGAGGTGGCTGTGGGTGCTGCTTGCAGCTTATGAGATGGGGAGAAGATAAGGGGTTGGGCTGGAGTTGGGCTTGCTGGATGAGGTCAGGTGTGTGTTCAGACAAGTTCATTGTTACAAGTACACTGTTGAGCATTTTGCCTGTCTCTGGGTTTTGACATATGTAGCTTATTTTGAGCTTCTGTCCTTGAGATTGCAGCTCCCCAGCTTTGCAGATGACTTTTGAAGTCAGCCTGAGTCACGGGGTTATTCTGTAACTGCTGCAGTTGCTCTTACATATCTGTCCCTGGCTCGGCTCAGTACCATTTGCATCCCTCTGGCCTTCAGTCCTTCTGGTCTTATCTTTGACAGCCCTTTGGCCTTGTCACCTGTGGGAGCCCAGAGTTTCTGGGGCTCCTTTCCTCTCCTCTGTGGTTGCTCCTCTTCTGCCACACGCACACTGATTCCCTGCTGCCTGAGTGGCACCGCTCTGTGCTCAGGTTCTTCCCAGCTGCAGGGGTATGTGCCCTTTTGGGCTTGCTGCTCCTGGCCTTGATGCTCCCAGATCCCAGCAGGTTCCCTCTTCTCCAGGTTCAGCAACCTGGGTGTGCTCCATGTCACCAAGAAGAATATGATGGAGATCATGAAGGAAAAGCTGAAGCAGCAGAAGATGCGCAACAGGAGCCAACTGCTGACAGGTGAGGGCAGCCTGGAGACTCAGGGGGTCTCCAGTGGGCACCACTGCTGGGCTGACAGCTGGGGGCTGGGTTTAGCATGAGACGGGGGTGGGTAGGAAGGGGATCTGGAGCACTGTCCTCCCATACAACCTGACAATTTGTCCCCCTGCCCTGGCAGAAGTGGAGCTGCGTGAGATCGAGCTGGAGGCGAAGGAGCTGAAGAAGGTGATGGACCTGAGCATTGTGCAGTTGCGCTTCACCGCCTACCTCCGTGACAGCAGTGGGAACTTCACGCTGGCCCTCCAGCCTGTCATCTCGGACCCCATCCATGACAGCAGTGAGCGTGGGGCCAGTCCAGGAAAGGGATCGGGCAGGAGGGGGTAAGGACTTCTGCACAGCGACTCCCAACACTTCTTGCTCTGCAGAGTCCCCTGGAGCTTCCAACCTGAAGATCTCACGGATGGATAAGACAGCAGGCTCTGTGCGGGGAGGAGATGAAGTCTACTTGCTGTGTGATAAAGTTCAGAAAGGTAAAAGTCATTCTCTCCAGATGAAACCTTCTGAGGGGCTGTGGCAGGAGAGATCTGGGGTTCCTGGGTGGTCAGGGGTCTGTGTCCTTGGAGCCTGTGTGGGGCAAGGTGACAGGCGGTGCCAGTGCCACTTCTCTCCCCAGATGACATTGAGGTGCGTTTCTACGAGGATGACGAGAATGGCTGGCAGGCCTTTGGAGACTTTTCTCCTACAGATGTGCACAAGCAGGTACAGGGGAGGTGGGGAGTGTCCTTCTCTGCTTCAAAGCAGATGAATGCCCTGTGGGGTAAGGTAGCCCCATCCCCAGCTCCAGGGATGAGCAGAACCTCATGTCCATCATGTCTTGCCCACAGTATGCCATTGTCTTCCGCACACCCCCCTACCACAAGCCCAAGATCGACCGTCCAGTCACCGTCTTCCTGCAGCTGAAGCGGAAACGGGGCGGGGATGTGAGTGACTCCAAGCAGTTCACCTACTACCCAGTGGTGGAAGGTGAGCACCACCCAGGCAGGCTGGCATGTCCCCTGCTGCTGGGGCTGCCTCTCACCCTGCTGCCCCTCTCTCCCCACAGATAAGGAAGAAGTGGAGAGGAAGCGCAAGAAAGTCCTGCCTCAGTTTCCTCAGCACTTTGGCGGTGGCTCACACATGGGGGGGGCCGGCGGGGGAGCCGGAGGCTTTGGCTCTGGAGGAGGTGAGTGGTGATGCCTCTACCCCCTGCCCTCTCACGTGGCTGAGGTCTGGCCCTGGGGGCTCCCTTCTGCTCACCCATCCTCTGCCTTGCCCTCCAGGTGGGAATCTCAGCTTCCCGTACTCCCCTGGGCTGACCTACAACAGCATCTACTCGCCCGGCCCCCACCCAGTGGGGAGCTACCAGGGGGGCGTGCAGATGAAGGGCCCAGAGGCAGAGGGGCCTGGGAGCGACAGGAAGGCCCCTGCAGAAGAGAGCACATACTGCAAGGAGCTGCAGAAGCACGGTAGGAGGGGCTGAGCTCGAGGGAGGGCTGGGACGCATCGCTCAAGAGAGGAGGCATGGGCTGGGGACCTTTTGGGGTTGTGTGCTGCTCTCCTCACCTGGTGGATGCAGAAGGGTGGATGAAGCTGCTGCTCCTGGAGGTGACATCCTGCTTTTCCCCCCAGCCCAGCTGTGCCAGCTGTGGATGCTGACTCTAGCCCGTCGCAATGCCCATGCCCTGCTCGACTACTCGGTGACCGCCGACCCCCGCATGCTGCTGGCAGTCCAGAGGCACCTGGCTGCGTCACAGGATGAGAACGGAGACACGTGAGCACACGAGGGGTTTGAAGGGAGAGCATGGGGGTCTTGTTGTCTGTCAGAGCCACTATGGGGGCTCTGAGGGCAACAGGGAGTACCTGGAGAAGCACGGAGCTGACCTAGGGGCCATCTCACTCTCTACAGGCCTTTGCACCTCGCTATTATCCATGAACAGACAGCTGTGATCAAGCAGCTGATTGATGTCATTGTTAGCATCCCCAGCCAGCAGATCATCAACATCTCCAATAACCTGCAACAGGTATGTGTTTTTCAGAGCAGCCAGTTCTCCTCTGCCTGGGAGTAGTTCCTCACTCCTATTTTCCAACCCTGGGGGCTCCTGTAGCTCCTCCTGGCTGAGGGGAGGCTGCAGATCTGAACAAGTTGCAGCTGCTGGAGAGAATGGTGGTGCAGGACTTGGCTCCTCTTGTGAGCGCTGCTGAGGATGTGCTGCTGTCCTGCAGACACCACTGCATCTGGCAGTCATCACCAAGCAGCCCCAAGTGGTCCAGCTCCTGCTGCAAGCCCGCGCCGACCCGACCTTGCTGGACCGCTATGGCAATTCCCTGCTGCACCTGGCACTCCAGGCTGGAGATGAAGAGATGCTGAGGACGCTCCTGGCTCACCTGGGCTCAGCTGCCCCTTACCTGCTCCGCCTGCCCAATTTCCATGGTGAGTGTGGCTCAGGGACGATGGGCAGGACACCAGTGGTGCCATCATGGGCTTGGCCAGAAGGCTGCTGAGCCTATCCCCATCTTGCAGGCCTCCTGCCTGTGCATTTGGCTGTGAAGGCAAAGAGTTTGGCTTGCCTGGACCTGCTTGTCAGGACGGGAGCAGATGTGAATGCAGTGGAGAGGCAAAGTGGGAGGACCCCACTGCACCTGGCTGTGGAGATGGAGAACCTGAACATGGCCACCCACCTGGTGAAGAAGGTATGGAGTGGCTGGTGTAGTGGTGGCTGTGGGACAGGGATGGGGTGCAGCCTCCTACAGGCTCCTGGCAGAAGTGGGGGCTCCCCCGCGGCCTTGGAGTGACAGGGTGTAGGAGGAGCAGTGCTCAGGCAACCCATCCTCATGGCCTCACACCTTTCTTAGCTGGGAGCAGACATCAACAGCCGGACTTTTGCCGGGAACACCCCCCTGCACTTGGCTGCTGGCCTGGGCTCCCCCACCCTCACCAAACTGCTCCTTAAAGCTGGTAAGGCACTGCCCTTCCTCCCTCCCTCCCCACAGCTCTGGCTGCCCTGTGCTGGGTGGTGCCAGGCACAAGGTCAGACCCTGGCTCATGCCACCCTTTCCTGACAGGGGCAGATGTTTTGTGTGAGAACGATGAGCCCATGAGCCTATCCTCGTCAGAGGCCAGTAGCGACACAGACACCGACCCTGAGGAGCAGGAGCTGGCCATGGATCTAGGGGAGCCAGCCCTGGCTGCAGAGCACAGCACCAATTCCAAGCCCTCCACACAGGGGCACTGGCAGGCAGGGCACAGGCAGCGCCGCTGCCACACATCCCTGGACCTGACTCGGAGCCAGAAGGTGTGTGCCACAGCGGGACAAACTGGCTGGGAATGTTTCTGTGCAGGCCACGGCACGGATGGGGCACAGTTACAGGAGATGCTCCTGTGAGGATGTCTCTGCTTCTCTGTGTCCTGCAGAGATCCCAGGTGTGAGGAGGCAGTGGGGGATCTGGGCAGTGCTTTGGAAGGCTGATATCCCTGTCTGTCTGCAGGTGCGGGAGATCCTGCTGCAGGCCTCCCAGCAGGGCCCCGAGGCAGAACTGCCCACTGCCCCCCAGCCAGGTGAGCAGCCCCTTGCCCTCCCATCCCCCCAACTCAAAAGCACCACACCTAGGCAGAGTAACACCCTCCCAGCAGCAGGGATGGGCAGCCTGTGATGGGGGCATCTTTTCCACACAGGGAAGGTCCTGTCACTGGACAATGAGGCACTGCAGGGGCTGGAGCAGCTGCTGAACCAGGACTGCAGTGGGTCAGACTGGATCGAGCTGGCCAAGCGCCTGGGGCTGTGCAGCCTCGTGGAGACCTACAAGGACACGCCCTCGCCCAGTGTCAGCCTCCTGCGCAGTTACGAGGTCAGTGCCTGTTTGGGGTGCCTCTGTCCCCCTTGTCTGTCTGGCCAGCAGCCCTACTCAGTGCCCTGTCTCTGCAGCTGGCAGGGGGCAGCCTGGGGGGACTGCTGGAGGCACTGGACTCCATGGGGCTCCACAACGCCGTGAGGATGCTCCACAAAACCGAGGCGCTGGAGAAGCTGCAAAGCACAGGTACAGAGAGCGAGGGCTGGGGCTGGTGGGCAGGGAGTGTCTCTGCTGCCCCATCACTGAGAGCACCTGGGGATTGCTTTGCAGAGCTGAAGGAGGACAGTGCCTACGGCAGTGAGTCGGTGGAGGAGGAGCAGGCACCCACACTAGCCCTGAAGCCAGGGGGTGAGCTGCCCCCCAGCCAGCAGCCACAGGTGCACTGAGGAGCCAGCCAGCAGCCCCTGAGAGAGCTGCACTGCCCTCTGCCTTGCCCACACAAGTGCCTTCTGGACTTGGGGTCCAGCTGCCTGGACTCTGGGGGATGGGATACAGCTGGCTCCTGCCCATCTCTGCTCTTATTTAATGGTCCCTCTTCTGAATAAAAGGACACAGGTTCCATTAGTCTTTGCCCTCCCTCTCTCCAGCCCCAGCCATGAGCTGGGCACTAACCCCCCTGAACCCTGCCTGGGTCTGGAAATCTGGCAGCAAGGAGACAGCTGCCAGCCCCTCCTCAGCATCCCTTGGTGCTGGGACTGTCCCCAGCCATGGGGAAGAAACCACAGCGCACCCAAGAAGTGAAGAGTGAGTTTTACTTCAGTAACTGAGAGAAGAAGCTGTACAAAGGTTTTTTTGCCCCCCTACCCCCCAAGCCACCTGGGGCAAGGGTGGATTTTTTTTTTTTTTTTGCAATAGACTCAAAAGAGCAGAATAAAAAGTTTTGACACATTCTCAAAGTCAGTGCTGAAACCAGCCAGGTCCCAGGTGGCTGAGAACTGCCACTGTGTGCCAGCCCCTGGGCACAGCCCTTCACTGTACCTGGACTCCTTTCTGGACAATCCTGCAGCTGTGCTCAATCACTTGCCCCTTGCTCTGGATAGGCATCCTTCACCCCACTCTGGAGTGGTGAGGGCTGCCCCAGCCTGCCTCTCACCTTGGCAAGGAGGGAGCCTGTTGCTGAGGAAGGGGCTGCACCACTGCTGCTGCAGCACGAGGACTGCAGCACTGCAGACCAGGCTTTGCTGGCAGCACCTGAGGCCCCAGCCATGCATTGGAAAAGAGATGGGAAGAAAAGCTGGCTCCAGCCTGTGCTGGACCCATAGGGCAGGGGGACCCCCATATCAACCCTGGCTCCAGGGGTCACCACCCCACGGGAAGTACTTACACACTGCTGCCCACCGTGCCCTGGGTATGATCCTCACACCCAGGGTGCTGCAAACAGGGCCAGTCCAAGCTGCCAGCTTGGAAAATGGGGGTCATGAAGCACCGGTGCATCAGCCTCCTATGCAGCCACACATGCAGCAAAGGGTGCTGCCGTCTCAAGGCCGCCTCCTTGGTACTGGCAGCCACAGGGCTGTCTCCCTGAAGGGTTGCTGGTGCTGAAGTGGAGCTGGGGAGCAGGCAGCAGCACTACACACAGTAGACCACGCTCAGCTTGCTGCAGGGTGGGGGTGTGGGGAGCTGGATCACCCGAGTCCTTTTAAAAACCTCTTTTCCCCCAGAGTGCAGTGCCTACAAGATATGGCTGGGTTTGTAGTTTTGTTTTTTTTTTTTGAAACAGTTCCCAAAAAGCATCAAAAGTAGCCCCAAAAAAAACCTCCCTGGTGGTCAGCTCGATCTGGTACTAAAAAGTGCAAAACTGTATCACAAAAACTGTTCAAAAGTTGTAAGAAAGCGGGGAGGGTGCAGAGGTGATTGAGGTGGCAGGGAAGGGACCAGGTGCTGTTGCCCTGGCTTCCTTGGCCACCAGCCCCAGGAGAGGGGACAGTCTAGGGCTGGCCCTCTCCCATCTACCCCTATGGCACGATGGAGCTGGAGAAGCAGCCACTGGCTTTGTTTTTCTGCATTTGTCTTTTTTTTTTTTTTTTTTTTTCTTTTTTTTTTTTGTTAAGCCATTGAAGAATTGAGCCCAGCAGATAGGTTTCAGTTGCTCCCTCTCCTCAGGGCAGCAAGAGTAGGTCCTGCAGCTAAGTGCAGGACAAGGAGGGGCAGGAACAAGTCTCATGGGGCCAGTCAGCTCCTGCAGGCAAGGACTGGGGACTGTCCTGCTCTGCCACTGTCTCCAGTGGAGGGGCCACGGCCCTGCGTGGCTGGTGCTGGCGGCTGCAGCGGGGCTGTCACCCCCTCCAGCGCGTGCCGCAGACAGATGGACACATGCAGGGTCTCGGCAGGCACACGGCCTCCACCCCCGTGCCGGGGGAACAGGAACAGAGCTGCAGTGCAGGCAGCTGAGGCCCCACACTTACGACTTCTGGGGGTGGCCAGGGGGCTGGCGGCCAGCACGCTCCGAGACGTTGCGCTTCACCTTGGTGGTCGTGCTGGAGGGCTCTGCGTTGAGTGAGGGGCTGGAGCGGGACTTTTTCAGGCCATCGTCCTCCCCACCCGCTGTGTCAAAGAGGGTGGACTCAAATGCTGCCAGGTCCTCGGAGCCAGCCTTCAGCTTGGCCCGCAGCAGCATGGCATAGGTGCCATAGCGCGATTTCTGAGGAGCACAGTGCAGCAGAGAGAGAGGTTGGCAAGCTGGGTACTGTCTCATGGCCAGCATCCCTGCAGCGGGGGATGCTCACGGTCCCTCCAACCCAGCCAGCGTCCCGGGGCAGAGGAATGCTCGTGGTCCTAGACCACGGCAGTGGCAGTGTAATTCACCTGATGGGATGGGTTGGACCCATCGCTGAGGATGGCCAAACAGGTAGGGGCAGAGGGCCTGAGGGCAGAGGGGGGCATCTTCCAGCTCACCTCAAATTCCAGGTACTCTTCTTTCTGCTTTAGCTCCTCGTACTCCTTGCCCTTCACCTTCTTCTCAGGCAGTGAGGAACGATGCTCCAGCAGCTCCGCTGACATTGTCTTGAACTTGCTCTCATGGTTCTTCACCTGTTCCTCCTGGGGAAGGGTGGCACGATGTCAGTGCCCTGCTCTGTCCCCCTGGTAGTGTGAGCTGGCCAGGGACAGAACAGGTTTTACCCCTTCTAGGAGCAGCTAGGATCTCAGCTTCTGCTGCTGAGTTTGCTTTTTTTTTTCTTAAAGGCAGGCAAAATTACGGGTTCTTGGGGGCAATCTGCTCTCACCTCATAGGGGGGCTGACTGCAGTCTTAAAGCAGAAGAATTTAATCCCTCTGAAACTAGGCTGGTGTTTTTTTTAAATCCTTTCTGCTCTATGAATAACTGCCCTGGTATGCACGAGTGCCAGCTAATCCCCCCAGTCAGTTGCCTTTCAAGGTCCCAGGCAGGCTATGATGTGGGACCACTTTCTGCCCATCACCTGACTCCAGCCCCACTGCCAGGAACAAAACCTCACTGTCTGCCCCCAGTCTCAGTACCCCTTTTCTCTGTCTCCCCG
Organism: Brachypodius melanocephalos; assembly: GCA_013398615.1. Lineage (NCBI taxonomy): Eukaryota > Metazoa > Chordata > Aves > Passeriformes > Pycnonotidae > Brachypodius > Brachypodius melanocephalos. The sequence goes on along the minus strand of VZSR01003794.1, from coordinate 7,374,652 downwards.
TATGCCCTTCACCTCACTGGGGAGGCAGCTGGCTGCATGGCACTACACAGATCCCTCCCCATGTGGAAATGTGCCACGGGCAGATGCGGGGTTTGTCCCAGGCTCACCATTGCCCCCACATTGGGGCCCACCTGAGACAGCCTGGTGCAGGAGCTGGGCAGCAGTGGGCGGCTGAACTTCTTCTGGGAGCCGATGGCTGCAGGGAAGGGGGGCGCAGAGAACATGGCTGCCACCACGTTGATGCGCGTGATCCACGAGTGCATCTGTTCGGGGTTCCTGAGGAAAAAGGCCAAAACACAGATGGGCTATCTTTGTCAAAGACAGAGGGATCTGCTCTGCAGACAAGGTCTGAGTCCCCCCAGGCCTGGCCATGGCCAGCCCGGGCATCTGGGATTCTACCCACAGCTAACCTAAGCCCAGCAGTGTAGGAAAAAGAGGAGCTAGGCAAAGCTCAGCACTGACACCAGGTCCCTCTCCTTCCAGAAAGCGCCAGGATAGGAGAGAACAAGGTGACCCTAAGCCCCATCCCACCCTACATGCAAGTCAGGGGAGCTCCTGTGCCCCAGCATGGGGCCCAGCCAGGGATCCTGAAGGACTCACTGTGCTTGGAAAAGGAAGACCCTCCAGTCAGCTGTCCTGAGGTAGAAGACATTGGGTCTCTTGCTGTAGTCAGATGCCCGTGTGGCAAGTGAATGATGGATGCTAATGGCATTCTTCAGTTCTTCTTCTGCCAGCGCCTTCCCTGGCTTATACTCCTCCTGCAAATCATGGGGTGTTTCAGAGCCAGCTCAGGGATGCACCCCACCTATGAGTCAGCTCTGTGAGGCTTCAGGAACTGCAGACTAGTGCTGGCTGTGGCAGGGCTTGGAGACCACCCTCCACCAGGCAGCTGTGGACTCTGCTTCCAGCTCATGCTATAGTCTTGGAGAGAGGCTGCACAATCCAGGCACATTGGCTTGGCAACAGCACAGGGGGCTGTTCCCCACTGCTCCCAGTTCCCTGTGTGTATGCCTGCAGGGAACTGCATGTGCCAGTCCCACTGAGGGGAAAGATCCTGGTGCCCCTCTCTTCCCAGCCAAACCCCCTGCACGCAGTGCTCTCAGTTAGCAGTGCCTTTCACTGCCCAAGCTGTGCCCAAGCACCCTGGAAACAGGAATGCCACCAGGTCCCCAAGCAACAGCTCAGGCATGCAGGGTGCTGAGCCTGCTCAGGCCAGGCTTTGCAATGCTGCGTGCTGCAAGCCCTCTCTCAGTGCTGTGGAGACTGTTGTGATCCACCCTCTGGACTGGGGACAATCCCTCTCCCTGGTGTGGATGTGGGTGGTCCCGCTGCCTACCTTCTGCAGGTAGAGAATCATTCCCTTCAGGATGGCGTGGAAAGGCTTCCAGCCGCGCTTCCCTCGGGGTGCTGCCCGGGAGAGGAGAGAGAGCACATCAGCCTCAGAACCGAGCCGGGGTGGGGAAAAGCCACCCCCCCACCCTCTTGCAGCCAGCCCTGCCACGGCGCACGTCACCCCACCCCCGGGACGGGCAGCACGCCAGGGCTGTCCCTGCGCACCTGAGCCCGTGCGGGCTGCGTGGCTGGCAGATGGTGCTGCTGGCAGGGGAGGGCTCTGCTGCCTCCCGGGGCCAGCGCTCTGCTGCGCTCCCCCTGTGCCCCCCCTGCGCTCCCCGCCCTGCTGCTTGTGCTCGGCTTCGCCGCTGCCTCCCTGCTCGGGCACGGGGACAAGGCAGAGCTGCCTGCCAGGTGATGCTGGCTTTGAAGGGCGGCTGCATCTAATCACATCTAGGCGGCATTAGACGGCCAGGGCTTAGGAAGGATTTTATAGGGAATATGGTGAATGTGCCTGGCAGTGCCCAACCAGCTGCAGCCTGCTGTGTGCCTTGTCTACCACTCCACAGGACGCTTTCCTTCATCCACACAATCCTGTGGCAGGGTTGGAACCCCGAGACCCCATCCCACCACGCTGCCTGCTCCTTTCTCAGCTCTGTGGGAAGCGAGAGGCTTTCCAGCTCCCCAGCCTGAGGGCTGAATTATGCCTGGCACAGCCAGCCAGACAGGGCACTGATGCTGGAGGCTGGTGTGAAGCTACAGATGGACATCACATAGTGACTCCTGCCCTGCTTCCCATTCGGTTCTGGAGTTCCCTGGTGCCCTCTTGCCCCAAGGGCTCCCCAAGCACCTACTTTTCTTGCAGTCGGGATCAGCGTGGATCTTACGGACTAACAGCCCGTGCTTGTAAGTGGCGATGCTGGAGTCCTGGGAAAAGTCCAGAAAGGGATTACTGCAGCTGCTGATGCGCTTGATGGACTTTGGGTTGGGATCTGCCAGCTCCGAGAGGGACTTTCTCAGCTCCTCCTCATCTCTGCCAATCAGATTTGGGTGGGGAAAGAATTTGTTACCTTTCTGGGGACAGCAAACACCAAGCTTCCCACTGGTTGGTGCTACTTTTAGGCCTGGCTTCTGAAAGGGAAGCTAGGAGCAGCAAGCCAGGATGAGCACTTTTCCATCAGCACAGGTGAGCATCCCAAACCTAGCCATGCCTGTGTGCCCCTGTCTCTCTAAACAGCTGAAGTGCTGCCTGAAGAACGAGGCATTGGGCTTTTGCTACTGATTCAGGGTGGGACCCCTGCTGCCCCAGGGAGTGAGAAGGTTTTTTTTGGGCAGAGGTGCAACAGATGTCAGTGAGGCTGATGAGACAGGAGTGATGGAGGAGCAGTACCCCAAGGCTTGGCACTACCAGAGACCCCAGCCCACAGTATATAGGGTCACAGGTCCCCAACTGGTAGGAAGGAGGGTATAGAAAGGACCATCCCCACAAGGAGAGACCCAGGCTCTGGTCCCCACATTTGAAGGGTGGCAGCCAGACCACAGGGCCCAGAGCCAGAGGCAAAGGGGTGCATGGACACTGTGGTGGGAAGGCCTTGGGCAATACTTGGGCAGGATGTAGGCAGCCCGCTCCCACCGGGTCACAGCCCCTCACTATGGGCAGGCTGCACCGGTGCCGCTCCCCCCTGCCCGCAGGAAGATGTGGGAGCCCAAAGCTGCTGCCTCCTCACTCCCTCAGCTGCTTGCTGCTAATTAAACCCCTCAGCATCTGCCGGCGTCTCCATGGCAGCGGTCGAGCACATCGCTCAGCGCTGGGTAAGCACCGGGCTGATTAATCCCTGCAGCGCAGGCGCTGCCATTCCTGCTGCTGGAGATGGCAGCTGTGGGCGAAGGTGCAGGCACCCTGTGGGGCACCACCACAGCCACAGCACCTCCAGAGCCTGTGTATTCCCACCCCGGGCACAGCCACAAAGGCACAAAGCCAGGACGAAGCTGCAAGAAGCCAACCTCGGGTGGATTTCCCCCAGCACGCTGGAGAAGGGGCCCCATGGCAGTGCTGAGGGCAGCCAAGGGGTACAGTGCCTGCACCCCAGCCCAGCCCATCCCAAACTCCCTCTCCTTCCTCATCCTCACAGGGGCTCCAGCTCTGCAGCATCATGGTTTGTGTGGCCTCTGGGGCTGGGGGGATTCACTGCCCACCCCGGGCCATGCAGCAGCATCCCCCACAGGAGTACTTACATGGCCCACTGCAGCTTCTCGTTCTTGATGGAGCCATACAGTGCCTGCAGAGAGAAGAGCGGGGGGGTCAGCAGGAGAGCAGTGCCAGGCTGGGGGGTCTGCTCCGTGGAACAGAGGAGGCACGCCAGACTGGCTCAGGGATACTGGAGATTAAGGTAACCCCAAAGTCAGTTTGTGCTGCTTCAGCCCTGTTCTGGCTAAGCCAGCCAGCTGACCTCGATTTGAGGTTACAGACACCTCATCCTGGGGACCACAGAATCTGCAAAACTCCCCAAAGAAATGCTGGGGATGGCCCTGGCCATTTTGCCCTCTCTTATCCTCTGTCTCTACCTGCCCATGACAGTGCCACAGTGTTAGCAGCACTGTTAGGTGAGGGGCACACCTAACACTTCCAAGTGCTTGGGAGAGCTGTTTCTCTCTATACCAGGGTGTTCTAGGCTGGTAAAAATGACAGCCTTCAGGAGGCCTGAGCCCAAGGAGAGAAAGCTTTTGGGACATACTTCATTGGTGAGCAAAGCCTTCACTTTGCTCAGTGGAACCTCGCTCCAGGGCCTCCAGAAGCCCCATGCCACAAGAGACCACAGCCAACAACTTCACTGCAGTCAGCCACCCACCCTGGGCTGGTAGAGACCAGCTCATGGCAGCACCCAGCAGTTCCTGGCAATGCTTTGCTACCATAGGAGCTCACTTTATCAGAGACTTCAGCACGGTGCTGGCCCTGCACTGGCACAGACCCTGGCATGCTGTCCTTCATGAGGCCCTCAGAAGACCTTGTCCTCTTGGCTGGTCAAGGCAGGTGCTTGGAGTGGCTGTGGCCTGTCTCTACCCCCCTCCCCAGCACTCCCAAACACTTTCACCTCCTTGGAGACCCAAACACCACCCATCTGAGCAAGGCAGGGTCTGCTGCCTGTATTTCTGCATAGGAACAAGCCAAGCCTGCCTGCAGCAGGATACTCAAGGGTCCCACTCCCAAGTGTTTGAGCTGGGTGCAAGCCAGCAGTGCTCAGCACAGCTCTGCAGTCAGGGAGGCTCCAGAGAGGGTTTCAACACAGTGCACACAGAGGGCTTCAGAGCAAGATCTGGAAGGCATCATCCTTGGAGGAAAATAATGGAGCCTCGCACAGGCTGCTCATGCAGCTGTCAACATCCATCACTGGGCTGGAGACTGCTGCTGAGAAACCTTGCTGGTGGCTGAGGAAGTACAGCTGGAGGCGTGCAGGGCCCGGGAATGCTGGCCAGCAGACAGGCCCCAGCGGTGTCTGGAGAAGGGACATCCATCACTCCCAAGAGGGGCAGCAGCCAGGATGGAGCAGGAACCCAGCTCCTTCCACACTTTCCTGCTGGGGAAATGCTGGCATAGCACCAGCTTGTTTCTCAGAGGAGGGAAAGGATCGTCTCAATCCAGCAGGCACAAAGTAGGGTTCAGTTCTCTCCTGGGAAGACAGGAGACCTATAAAGCAGTAATGGCCTCAGAGCCCGAGGGATTTGATCCCAGATCCATTCATGCAGTCCCAGTGCCAGAGGGGCAGGATACTAACTTCTGAGCAGGATGTACCCACCAGTGCGCTGGCAGCAAGGCAGCCAGAGGAGCAAAGAGAGTTAGAGAAGAATCTGGGAGGAAAAAAGCAATCCAAAGCCCTGCAGAACATAATCTGGGAGCAGAGCAGGGGGATAAGCAGGATCTCAGAACAATGTAGATGATAAGGAGTCTCTATGGGAAACAGAAGGGAAGGGATCTTACTCACTGCTGGGGATGCAACTGAAAAATGCTGAGAACCAAGAGACACAAAAAGGAGACTAAAAAATGGCACAGAGTAGTGGGCACTGGAAAGGGTAGAAAAGCACCTCAGGAAGAGTGGGCAGAATGGCACATGTGGTTTGGCTTCCATGTGGCTCTGGTGACACAGAGAAGTGTCACCTCCCTGCCCCAAGGAATAATAAGCAGGGATTTTGGATGACTGGAGAGAACCCCAGCCCCGTGCAGGGCTCGTGGGAGGATTGCTGCTAAATAGTGAGTGAATGAGCCAATAGAAGAAGATGCTTGAGGAGTAATTTGGGATGGCACAGTGCTGGATAGATAACAGCCTCCGTTACAAAAACCTGGGCTCTGGGACTCTCGGTGAATACTTCAAAGGCTGAACTACCTTATGGCTTCAAAAAGCTCCAGCTGCCCTGCTACAGGCCCCAACAGCATCCCACCAAGCCCATTTCTAGCAGGGGCTGCCAAGTACCCCACCTCAGAGACAGGAAGGAGGGGCTGCTCAACACTCCTGTGCAAGGGGACAGTGAGAGGCAAACAGGAAAACTGTAGGACTGACAGGGCAACACAAAGCTTTACATCTACACTTAAAACCTGTCAAATTTCTGCTTGGCTAAACACCAGCCCCGACCAAGACCGATTCCAGGTACAAAGCTGGTGGACTCAGCCCAAGTCCTAGCTGAGGGGATGCATTCCAGTCACAAAGCCCACCCTGCTGTTCTGGTCTTGTAGCAGAGCCACTGCTTGTCAGTCCACAAAATTCTGGGCTCTTTGGTGCACAGATCATTTCTGCTGGGGAAGTGCAGGTGACGCGGGTTCCTGAAGCCTAACTCACAGCCACGTCAGCAGAGACCAGAGACACCAGATTCATCTCTCAGCAGGTCCCTCTCTCCAGACTCTCTTTGCTCTGTGGATTCATTTCCTCTGGGCCCAAAGTACAGCAACTCTTTGGCATCTCTGAGCTTGCAATACTACGCAAGAGAAAGCTGGGCACTGGCCTCATGCCACTATGGATGACGACCCCAAGCATGGTTGGGGTTTTTTGCCATCGCTGAGTTATGAGCTCACTGTTGCAGGGTGCCAGGCCAATCAGCCAGCTCGGCCCTAGACATGCGCAACGCTACAGAGACCTAGGAATGTACTGTCCCAGTGGGATTTCTAACTGAATCAACATCTTTCTGTGGTGCTTTCCCTCCCAAAAGTAGGCTGAGAGGCTGTCCGTGAGTCCTGCTCTACCAGGCATCTCAAGGACAGTCAAAGGGCTGCACTGGCAAGAGGCAGGTGGCTCTGATGTTCTCGCCCAGCCATAGGGCCAGCCCTGCTGGGGACAGCCTGCATGAGCAGGGTAGGGAGAAGACACCCACCTTCAGCTCCTCAGCCCAGATCAGACCAGCGGCAAGATCCAGTGATGGTCTGTGGAGCTGAGCAACAAGCTGGCCTGAACACAGCTTTGGCATGGGACTGTACTGAGGGCTGGAGCCCAGCACTCAAGTACCAGGTGAAGGTTGAGGCAGGAATTTCTGCATCCAGATGAGGGTTTTAACCCTTTCTGGAGTGCCTCTATAATGCATCATAACTCTTACGGACACATCCCCTTTCCAGTCTGCTGGCCCCTCTGCTAAACACAGTGCTCAGCTCTCCATGCAGCAAGATGCCCTGTGCATATCAAGGTTCCCCTTCCTCCTGTCAACCCTGTGGCCAGCCATGGGTTCATGACATTCAAGACAGACTTCACAACCATCAAGCACCCTCCCTGCAGTCATTCTATCTCTCTCTGTGACTGACAGCATCTAAATATGAAAGCTCAATTGCTCTCTGTCCCCAACTTTTCCTTGGCAAAATATTTTTGCTACACCCAGCCACAAAGCTCTGTGAGGGTCCCCAGGCACGCAGATGCCCCCGCTGCACAGATCTGAAGAGCAGGGTCAGATCAGGGCTGTATGTCAGATGGAACTGTATCTATGCCAGCTCTCTAATTCTCCCTGGCAGCCCACCCTGCTCCCTGCACCTCCACAGCATGCACAACCCATGCTCAAGAACAACTCATCACCTGGCACATACCAGCCCTGCTGCGTACACCCTGTGTCCCTCCCACCCCCCCCTCTGCTGCAGAGGGGCTCCTGTGTGCACACAGAGCAGACTGACTTGGGGACAGACTTTTTCTCCCGTAGAATGGGCTGCCACGGGGACAATGTCCTGCGCATCACCTTTCACCCTGCTGTAGTCATGGGTGGCGGTAGGTGACAGCTACCCATCCCGGCCCCACACTTTTGACTCAGGAACATTATAAGCTGCATCAAGCTCTTTCAAAATATTTAAACCGCTCCTTGCCCAGGCAACTATCGCCCTCAGGACAGCAGACCTTTCCCAGTGCAGCCCCACAGCGCGGGAAGCAGCGACCGAGCATCTAACTGCATGTTTCCATCCGAGTGCGTCACAACTTAATGCTGCCCCCAGACCGTACTGCGCTATGACAGCACCGCGGCTTGGCACGGCCCCGATGGCCCCGCCGGGCTGGTTTTGGCCACAGGGGCAGCCCAAGTAGGTCTGGGGTAGCCCTGACTGCTCTGCCCCAGCCTGCCTGCGAGGAGGGGGCTTCTCTCCCGCTACCACGCCGGAGGCAGGCACCCGACCGAGGCACGACGCGCCCAAAGACAGCCTGTTCGCTTCTTCCCACCTAGGACCGATGGGCACCAGCCTAACACTTCCAAAACGGATGCCGGCTCACAGCGAGCAAGCTCCTGGCAGTAAAAAGCCCTTTTTTGTCCAGGCAGCCACTCCTTTCTCTCAAACTCTGCTAGGCTAGGAGCCGGGGCTGCGGCGCTGCCCCTCCGCGTTGCCTTGCGGCTCTCCCCGACGCTCAGGTAGGTGCCAGTCTGCCCTGGCTGGGCTGGCCAGGGCACGGCGCAGTGCAACCCCTGGCAGAGAGCCCGCAGAGCCTGTCACTTACGCTAAGCCGTAGGGCAGGTCCCAGCGGTACGGCTCTGTCCTGGATTTCTCTCGCAGCGATGTTTTCGTGCAAGCACTGCTGCCAGACCACGGTAAGCGGCGCAATGTCACTCAGGTCTTGTCGCGCTCCCGCCACCCCCGTGATCGGGGTGGGATGGCGGGGGAGGAAATCCAGGGTTGGGGACGGAGACCCTCGGGCGGAGGGGGCATAGCGGAGACCCGGCTCCGCAGAGAGCAGGCAGGAGAGAGAGATGGGGCTGGCTACTCGCTACATCCATACCAGGGCTGAGGCTCTTGCAGCGGGCGGAACAGCGACCGTCCGGGCACATTCACCCGCCCCTGTCCCCGCCGGGGCGCAGGGCGCTGCGCATCCCCCCGCTCCCCCGACCCGCCGCTTACCGGCTTCTTCTTGCGGCGGCTCTGGATGCGGCTGACCACCAGGTCGGTGTAGAGCACCGGCTTGAGGGTGCGGGAGCGCTGGGGCCAGCCGTAGCAGAAGGTCTCCACGCCGCGGTAGTTGCGCCCGTAGCGCACCGAGCACATGGAGCGGGACCGCATGCGCCCCGCGCTGCTGTTGATGCTGTTGACGCCGATCATCCTGCCGCCGGCGGCGAGGGGCCGGCGGGGCGCCCGGCGAGGAGCCCGGCGGCCCTGCCCTGCCCTGTCCCGCCCGGCCCTGCCCTGCCGTGCCCGCCGCGGTCGCTCTGCCGCCGCCGCCGCCTGTTGAAGCGGGGCCGGGCCGGGCCGGGCTCGGCGGCGGCTCCCGACAGAGGCGGGGCTGCCCCGCCCCGCCCGCCGCAGCCAATGGCGACCCGCGGAGCCCGGCCGTGCCCAGGGGCCGGCGGTGGGCATCCCACCCAGGGGGGACAGCATCCCTGTCCCCGATGCCACACGAGTTCCCCGAGCTGCCCCCGGTGCACCGGCTCGCCCTCCCTGCCTCCTTTCCGCGGAGAGTGGGAGCAGGTGTTTGTGCCCTCCTGGGGGGGCCGCGGTGGTGACATCTCCCGAGTTCCAGGGGCCAGGTGGCATCTCCACTCGGTTCCAGCTAGGGAGGCTTCAGAGCTGCTGCTGCAGCCCGGAGCACTCCAGGGGTCTACAAAGCCGGTAGGAGATGGGCCCAGCGGAGATGTGCTCAGACCTTCCATCTTCAGTGCCCACCCCACACTTAAGCCTCTTGCCTGTCCCTCCCAGGTCAGGCCGGAAACATCAGTAGCTACAGTCACCCAGCTGGTTATGGGCAGGACAGAGATGCCTCAGGCAGTTGCTCCTGTGAAGAAGCAAAGAGCTGGGCATCCTTGCAGAAAGCACGGGGATCGATGTGTAATTTAGTTAGGCTTGACTGAGCAGGAGATGCAGCCAGTGGAGAGGGGGAAATTTTCCACTCTATCCTTTGGCATAGTGATCATTTGGCACAACTTGTGAGGGAAGGGGGCATGGATGTCTGGCATGTCAGGTGTACGGGGCAGCCACAGGAGACAGGGGTAGGGCAGCCTATCGCTCCCAGGGGAAAGAGGCAAAAAAAAAAAAAAATAGCCCGGGGGATTAGACTGAGCAAGCGTTCCTGTGATTATAGCTCAGAAGTGGGAGCCAGGGCTTTCTTCCCACATTGCTAATCACTTACCCAGCACTCTGAGCGTCTGAGCCCTGCTGTTGTGCCTCCAAGCTGGAAGGTGGGGGCCCATCCTACCTTCCTCCCCCGAGGACCCGACTGCATTGTCAGGCTTAATTCATTAACATCTGTGACGTCCTCTGGGCTCCTAGGCTGGAAGGCAGCACAGATTTGGCTCACTCCTGCAATTGCTAAGCAGTGCTGGTGAGAAATGGGGCCCGATTTGGCCCTACTATTGTTTCTGCCAGCCAGTGAAGCACAAGGTTAAGCTAAGAGAGTAAGGAAGATGGGGATGAGCTAAGGCCCCATAAATGTGATCAATCATATAAAGGTCAAATCCACATCTGAAATGTAACAGACAACACACAGTGGTGAGTGAAATCCCAGGGGGCTTGAGCTGGAATCACGCTGTCAAGAGAAAAGCAACATCTCAAGAGCTAACCAATTACCACCAGCTCCAGGATGTCCTGCTTCCACCTCCTTCCTTGTTGCATGGGCAGCTGCCATCATATGGCCACAGGAGTTCAGGTCCAAGCCTGCAGATGTGGGCATCTTTGGGCACAGCATTATATGGGTTCTTATATCCCTGGCATGGCTCCATGGCTGATCAGGGGAATCTCAGCTGGAGAGCTGGGCAGCCCTGCTTGCAGAGTATAGTTCTCCAGGGGAGCTTTCAGAGACACAGGAAAGGGTTTCCAGCAGCAGTGCTGTGCAGGGCATAGTGAGGCACTGGCAGTGAGGGGGATGTGATGCTCAGCTGTGAAAGCTCTTCAAGTGTTTTCATTGCTTCTGCATAAAACTGGGACTGTTTACATGTATTATCTAGTAGCAGATAAAGTTCTCATCTGACTCAAGCTGCCACATGCTCTCAGGCATCATGCTGTGTTTATCCTGGGACTCCCTGCAGCCAGAGACGAGGGGAGTGCTCTGGCTCCCAATGGGTCTATTCCTGATGCTGTCCTCAGAGTCACAGGGGATGGTGGCCTTGTGCCCCTGCAGCCACCTAGGTCCTGCCCTACTGCCCCAGTTCCTGGCAGTGAGTGCTTTGGGTGAGATGGACCACCAGCCTTCCAGCTCTGACGTCCATGGGGTAGCAGCCTGTGCTATCTACCCAGGCAGGCTTGGAAGAGCCCAGGACCTTTCTTCTGTGGTGCTGGAGCTGCCCAAGACCCGGCCTAGAGCTTTAGGAAGCTCCTGTGAAGCCTGCCAGCCCCTCCCCGCCCCTTAGGAAATGCATGTGCTCCTGGAGTGCTAAAATTAGCCAGCCAGCTGTGTGGCACGCTTGCACAGGAGCCTCAGTCCCCAAGCACAGCCTGCCAGCCAGGCCTGCCGAGGAAGAAGCATCCTGCTCAGGGTAACAGGGCTAATGCAGGCTGACACAGGGAGGGCAGCAGGACAGCCTTTCCCCATTCGTCTGAGCCTTTCTCTGAGCCTGCGTGGGGACCACAAAGCACCAAAGAGCCAAAAGCAGTGGGCAGAAGGGAAAGAGTGTCTTCCCTAGATGAGCTGGCTAAGGCTGCCCAGGAGAGGCACAAGAACTCCCTGCCAGTTCTCCCCCCAGCACAAGCTGACAGCACTTTCCCCATCTCATCTGCCCCAGAAGCCTACTCCCCCTTGCATGAGCAGGGGGTTCCCAAAGTGGAGCGGTGCTTCAGGTGAAGAGCTGCAGCCTGCCCTGCCTGAGGCTCCTCACACCGTCTTTCACTCCCCCTCCCCAGCGTGGCTCCTGTACAGAGGCGGCTGAAAAGTGGCGGTGGGAAGCACCCAGCTGCAGAGGGAACGGGCCATTTTTAGCAGAGCAGCCTCCCAGCTGCTGGGCTGCCGGCAGAGCTGTGCTGCAGCACTGCAGCCTCCCTCCACTTCCTTACACCCAGCAAAATTCTTGGCCCCTGCCCGTGAGAGAAAGCCTGTAGCTTCATGGCACTTCCACACTGCCCCATTTCCCTCTGTCTGGGATCTGATGTGGTAACTTCCTCAGGCATGTTTGAACTTCTGGTGCTTTGAGGGGCTAAGTTTTATAGGGCAATGCCTCAAGCGTGGGCACCCAACCACGGGATGCAAAGGGGGCACACCAAGAAGTTTGTGGAGCTCAGATACTCCAAGGTGCAGCAGCACTGAAGGGCCAGGGTTCCCATTTCATATGTTTCCATCCATTTTGTATGCTTAAAGCCTTTTCTGGAGCTAGGTTTAAAATTAGAGGAGAATTTTTCCTGAGTAACTCCTTTTACTGGCGAAGTGTGGGCTGAGAGGGAGGACAGCCCTATTGAGAACTGCTGGTAACCCTTTAATGATGGGGTGAGCGACACAGCCAGGAATAGACCCACAAAGGCTGAAAAGGGAGCTCAGCTTTTCATCCTCTGTTGCCTTTTTTCATCAGCCACCTCCCCCACGTTGTGGCTCCAGCACACTGTGGGAACCCATCTTCCACATCAGGAGTATTTGCAAACTGTGGCGCTTCACCATCAGCAGCAGTTTCTGCCTGGCAGACCCCAGGGGATCTAAGCCTATTCCCAGGGTTTGACACAGGGAGACAGCAGCTCAGAAAATCCTCCTGAGAGCAGGTGATGCCAGAGAAGCACAGCAGTCCCAGGCCAGAAGTGCTTGCTGAACATTGCTCTCCCTGACCAAGCCCCTCTAGGAACTGGGTCAGGCAGGGAGAAGGCAGGAGACCCCCAGTCACACCAGTGTGGTGAGTTCTCAGCTCCAAGGTTTTAACCCCCATCACAATGCCTTGCCCATGTCACCTCTGCCACCAGAGATGGCTTCAGTCCCAGGGCCTGGCCAAAGTTTTGGGCCCCAGGGCTTCAGGGAATCAGAAGGGGTTGAGTGGCTTCCAGGACTGATGCCAGGAAGCCTCTGGCTGCAGCTGGTAAACCAGCCCTAGTAAGCTGCCCCATGTGTGCTCCCTTGCCTGCAATACAGGCACAGCAAGAGCAGTGAGGGGGGATCAGAACCCCAGGCAAAGCTCCAGTGTCGTGCTGGGGGAATGAAGCAGCCCATGTTCCCCTCAGCAAGGCAGGAGCACAACTGCAGGCTGAGGAACCATCACTGTTCTTGCATGTAAATGCATCTCACATTCACAGCATCTCATGTAGCCCTCCATGTGATCCAGCCCAAAACTCTCACTTCTGCTCCTGCTGCTTGGCCAGCCGTGGAGAGCAACCAAATTTACCTTGAGCAGCTCCTTGGGGAAGTCAGTGCCTCCATTGAGTCCCTCCAAGTTGCCAATGAAGTCAGAGCAGGACATTCTCTTCCCAATGTTCTGGGGGAGTCAGGGGGAGAGAAACATCACGATTACCTTTGGGACAGAGGTCTTTGCTGGCTGGACCAGGTCCCACAGCCCAGGCACAAACACCCCATCTCTGCAGAGGAGTGAGGGACCAGCCAGGTCTCTGGAAGGCTGCTTGCAGGTATGGGGAAGCTGCTGGCTTTGCAGAGACTCCAAGAGTTTTAAATAGCCTCCTTTTTCAAAATTGTGTGCTCCCTGCTCCCAATGCAGCTGGTTTTGGAGTCTCATTCCCACTTTCTTTTCCTGTTCAGCTTTTTCTGTCCTAATTCCACCTCTACATCTTTCAGCCCAGCAAGTCTCCTGCAAAGCCCCACTCCCTCCTTCATCAGCCCCTCCTCTAATTTAGCCTTTCTCACCTCTTCTCACCAAACACATTTGGGTGACCAGCTCTAATGGGCCCAGGGTCCCTTGCCTCCTGCTCATGTGGCACAGTCCTCACTCTTCCCTGAGCACCCACAGTTTCAGGGTGGTGAGGTCAGACAGGGGATAGACTGGAACAGTGGTAACTCACATGTCCATGCAGATCTGTGTTTAGCAGCATCAGGGCGCACGTGAGGGTGTGAGCTCCGTCTGCAGCACAAGCACAGGAAAGGAATTAGAGCTCCCAGCCCAGCCCTGCAGCTGGTGCTCCAGTGCCTCAGCATCTTGGGAAGGCTATGGGGTCTCTGAGCCTTCAAGACAGCGCTAAGCCCCCTCCTCCCACCCTGGACACAAGGGCACACATGAGTCACTGCAGTGCTGACAGCCTGCAGGTAAATAGGTAGGAGACCTGAGCATACAAATCCCAAACCTGAGCATACAAATTCCCTTCCAAGCCTGCTGCCCCTATAGTCAGGCAGTGACGCTGTAGCTAACCCTGCAGAGCTCCTAGCATGGCAAGGTAGCACTGACACAGCCTCTGCCAGCCAGGCAGCCCAAACTTTCCCTGTTCCAGAGCCAGCCCAGAGCAGACCCAAAAGCAGACCCATTCTGTGTGAACGCAAACAGAAGAAGTGTGAAGACATGAAATAGTACAAAGTGAGTGTCTGTGCTCCCGAAATGCTAGGCATATGAGTTTCCTCACTTAGATACTCCCTGAGCTGAGGGTCTGAGAGCTGGAGTCTATTTGGTGAGGCATATGCTAAGTGTGTCTCTTGTGCTGATCTGCTCAAGGTCAACATTAAGAATGGGTTCAGCCCTAATTATGCATCATGCAACCAGACCAAGCTTTAGGGAAAAAAAAAAATCTAAAGAATCTGTCATTTGAGGGAAATGACATACTGAGGCTATCTTCTAAGGCATCAGTATAGGCTCTCTGCCGGCTCTCTAGTTTCAGTTTGAGCACATTCACCAAGCTGAGGAACACAAAGGCTCCCCTGAAACACACACACACACACACTCCCCACAGACATGCAGTTTCTTACCTTCTGAAGAGATTGCATTGGGATTACACTCGTAGTAGCGCTGGGAAAAATGAGCCAGCACTCGCTCTCGCTCTTGCGTCTCTCCCATCAAGGCCAGCTCTTTTAGAAAGGACCTGAAAAAGCAGCAGCAGCAGCACTGGTCACACATGAAGCCCACTGCAGCTTCTGCAACTCACCTTGTTCAGGAATGAAGCTGTGCTTTCTGGTTTCAAGACCTTCCTGAGTTCTGCATGAAGCCCTGCTTTGCACATCCTTCCCTCCCTCCAAACCCACTGTGGGACTCTCCTCCAAGCCCACAGCACCATATCCTGCTGGCACATCACAGAGACCTACAACCAATCCCAGGAACTACACTGGGAAAGGAGGTAGGTGTAACAACAGAAGGATTTGAGTTCACGACCTGGAAGGTCAGGCCTAGGTGGACCTGACTGTCATTCAGCTGCACTGATCATTAAGACCAGGAGTATTTTTTCTTGGTTGCACGGCTAAGAGACCATTTTGGAAATCACCCTCTCCCATTTAAGAGGTAAGAGGATCTCCAGGTGGCAGCCATGGGGTCTGCTTGCTCCTGCAGATCTCTATGTGGTTGCAGAGGGGCAGAGGGCACAGTCTGTTGGGCCACCACACACACATGTACACATCCTCAGTTCTGACCTGAGAGCCTGATCCAGACTCATCCCTGTGAACACGAAGAACTTCAGATATTCCCCTGCCACCATCCTGCTGAACTCGTTGCTGAAACAGAAAAGGGGGAGGATAAGAATGGGATTGACCAGGCTGTGGGGCTGGACAAAGATACAAAGGGGTTGGGTGGATTCCAGGAGGCTGGGAGCTCCCCAGGGTTGCAAGAAGCATGCCATGGACAGAGATACCACACGCTCCCATGAAACTCAGAGAAGTCACCCACAAATTCACCACTGGGAATACTGGACATGTAAGAGAAAATGGAGAAGCTATAAAGGGAAGGGCCCAGTAGAGGTCAGCTAGCCACCCCCACACCCTAACACCTTACTGAAGCACCCAAGATGCAGTCATGGTAGGAAGGTACAAAAATCAGGATGTCTCCTAGGTTTGAAGACCTTTAGAGGGAACGCCTGGTGCAAATACACCAGTCACAAGGAGTGGGTTTTGAGGTCCTGCCAGCAGTCCCTTGCCAACCTGGTGCCCCCACAAGGGCAGCAGCTGCAGGTCCAAGTGAGCTCCTTACAGAACGGAACATTCCTTCCAAATACCCACACGTACTTCTTCCCCAAGTGGCGAGCCACATCAGCTTTTTTAAAGCCATCCAGGTTGTAGAGCCTCTTGGCCAGGCGTTTGGCAGCCTCCAGGTCAGCCTTGTGTCCATTGGAAAGGGTGTCCGTGCTGCCCAGGGCCAGCTGCTCCACACTGTCCATCTCTGACTCCGAGTCTGAAACCAGCTGGCTCTGGGGGCGGTCGCTGCAAGGGGAAAGGACACTCCACATTAGCCTGCCCACAGATCCCCTCCTTGCTCAGCTTCTCAGGAAAGGCATGTTCCTCACCCTGCTTTGGAGACTGGCTGCTCACTGCTGGGAGCCAGGATGAGCTGCAATGGTCAGAGACACTCTGAGATCAGCTAAGGGAAGGGGTAGGGATGCAGGTTTGCGAGGAGGGGTGGGGTGAGGGGACAGCACCAGTGACTGACTGGACCGAGGCACTCAAACCAACACTCACACTGGATGTGGAGGAAAAGCACAACTGCTCCAAAATCCCCACTTTGAACCTGTTAAGCTGCATGTGTGGGCTTAGGTTCTGCCAAGCTCAGCTGTAGCAGAGACTTGGAAGAGAAACATGTGCACATCACATGCTGTCCTACAGCTCTGTACTCATTTTTTAATCTGGACAAACTCCTTGTGCTGCTCTCAAGTGAAGATTCTACCCAAGACAAGATAGCTCTAATTCCTTTGTTCACCTTTGCCCACCCACTGATTTCAAAGCACTACACAGAAGGCAAAGAACTGTGAGGACAAAGGAAAATCCCTCTGGCCTCTCAGTTCACAGCAGAATACAATCTTCTCCAAGCTGCCCATCAGCTCTCAGCCCACCACGCCTTAAATGGCCATGTTAGGAGACACTCTTGGCTTGGCCCCCGAAGCAATCTGACTCAGCTGTGCAGAAGTTATCCCAACCAAAAGCTGGTTGAATCTAATCAACAACAAATGTTAAGCAACTCCGACCTCGCCCAAATTTTCTGGCAGCCTTTACAATGTTCCAGTCTGATTTATTTTTAAAAGTCTCTAATTGAGTTTTAAGAGGCCTGCTCTCCTGAGCCAATTACCCAGGCCAATCTCCTTGAGGCTCTGCTGTTTTCAAGAAGGACGAGCCTCCTCCTGCTCAGTGCTGCCTGTCCCAGGGGAGTCCTGCACAGGCTGCCTCGGGGGGCTCTCAGGTGCCATCCTCTCCACCTTCCTGTCACCCCCAGCCAGCATGCAGCAGGAGAAGCTGCTCTGCACTCAAACCTGTGGGTCAGACATTTCCCTGGTGAAAGCAGCTCCAACACGCTGCAAGTCCTTGGAGAGATGTGCTGAACTCAGCGGTGTCAGGAGGTGATTGTGCTAAGACCAGGATGGGTGGCTGAGGCAGATCTGTGCCCACTTGGCTCCAGCCCTCCCCAGGGAGACTATCCATCACTCCAACGCACCCTGCTAGAAGCAGCCACAAGAGTGGTCACAAGGTCACCATGAGCTCACCAGGTCTGACTCCACCAGCTTTGGGGAGCTGGGCAGGCAGCTTCCAGCATCGCTGTCTGCATCATGAGCACACCCCATCCTGTGGGCAAACCTCCCACCTGCCTGAAAGCTCTTCTCCTCCCAAAAGAGCCACATCCAAAGGTGCTGCTGGCATGGGTCTTGGTGCCTGGCTTGCCTTCACTGTCTGGCAGGGTCAAAGCTGCTCTGAGGGGTGCCTGACAGCAGAACAGGCTGGGTGCTGCTGGGCCAGTGCTGGGCACACACCTGGGCCCCACTCCAGCTCCTTGTGTGGCTGCAGTAACTGTGACCTCAACCAAGGACAGAGGTCACAGGCTCTTTGATTCCCAGAGGCAGAGGAGATTAATCCATCCCAGCAGCTGGCACCTGCCAGCCATGAGTTGTGGTGACTGCATTTTTTTGCTAAAATCCTTATCTGTTATCACAAGGGGACAGGCACTGTCCCCTTTGCATCCCAGCAGTTCCAAGGGTGATTTTCCAGCCACAGGCTGAGCTACAAAATGCAAAGCCACCCCTCCAACGCTCCCCATGCTCTAACTGCATCTTCAGAGCAAGTGTCTGCTCAGTTACCCTCTCAAAATCTCTTAATTCTTCTCTGCACCATCCCTAAAACTCCTGATATCCTCCTGGACCTCACCTATTCTGCCTGAGAAGTTGTCCTCCCTCACATGGCCAGTTCCTAGGGACAAACCTAGAGCTCCAAATCTCCCCTCACGACCTCTCTTCCTAATCTATGGTCCTCAGCTTTCCTATCCAGTGCTGAGCATCCAGGCATGAGGCCATTTACAAAATCTCTCTTGTCCTTCAATACCTGTATCTCCCTGCAGGGTCTCAACCTGTGACTGCAATTCCTGCATTGCTTCTTGCAATGGGCACGCAGAGATCTCAAACCTTGAGTGTCAAAGTAGCTCTACCAGTGGAATCTGCTGCTCCCTCCCTCACCAGGTCCCAGTATTGATTTGGTGTTTTACAGCAAAGCACAACCTTGCTTTCAGGATGAGGCACTATTCAACCATGCCACAAAATAGGTTTTTTCCTAGCACTCAAGGCACTCTCATGCAGTTAAATATGGGCAGTCAGCCTCTCTAGGCTCAGTATGCTCCCCTTTGTGGTACCTGTCTGCCACCACTCAAAGCCCCCACTGGCTTGGAGAACATGCAGCCTAAAGACAGAAAAACAAGAGCCCAATTCTCAAGTAAATGGAGAGCAGAGCAAGAGACGTGTCCATGCCTGAGGTAATTGAGGTTATGCTAATTTTCTCGCCAATGAGCTAATTGCAGGTCTCAGGGTGAGGGTTTTTTTGGTGTATTTAGTAATGTGACATTTTAGTTTGGCTCGAAGAAACACTGAGACAATATTTTTTTACATTAAATACACACTCAAGGAATAAAGATCAAATTTGATATTGTGCCAGTATCCTCGGTGTGCATGAAATAAGTCATTCCTGAGCAGACACGAGGCTAGCTCATCCCTGTCCCTGCTGCCACCACTCCTGTCACAGGGAGCACAGGTCCCCCTGCCACCTCAGAGGTGTTTGCTAGAGCCCTGTGAAGCATGTCTGGGAGTCTCTGCAAGGAAGGCAGGTGATCCAGCACAGGGCTCAGGGCTCACCCTGAGACAGAGGCTCTTCACTCAACACTTGTTGTGTTCCCTACCCTGGAAAGCTGCTGCAGAATCCCAGTCCTGCTCAGAGCCACCATACCAAATACACTGCTTTTTCCAGGTCAGATGGTTCTCCAGGGTCCAAATGTTCCTTCTCAGGGCCAAACACTCCTTTCCTGGAGTTGGATCATCATCTCACTCCAATATTCCTGCTCTAGCTGACTGCCTGGAGCCCAGAAGCAGGGACCACAGCCCCTTCCCTAGCTGTGATGCAGTGTGTCACTGCAGGAGTCCTGACATCCTCTCCACCTTGCCACCACCATCCAAGCTTACTTGGTATCATGTTCACTTGGTTTTCCAGGAACCAGGAGCAAATCTTCTCTACAGGATATGGAGCAGCAAAAAGGCACTAGTTCTGCAAAGCCAGGCCCAAGGTGCCAGCAGAGATGTATCTGCGTGGTGGGACCCCTCCTACAGGAACAACGTGTTCCCCAGGAGCTCAGTTGAGCTCCTGTGCTGTCCAGGTCTCTCCTGACACAGTTCCAGGCAAGACAACTGCTGCAGGAAACTCCAGACCTTTAAACACAATTCAAGTACCTCTTGCTCCCCACATGAGGCTGGTCTCATCCTACACCACGAAGGGAGATGGCAAGGAGCCTGGTGCAAATCCACAGGGGATAGGTGCATGAGGCAAAGTAGCACTCTCTCCTCAATTCTGGAAGGCCCACGTGCATAGCTAGATGCTCAATGCCTCTGCCAAGCAAACCAAGCCTGCCTAATGTTGCTGCTAAGAATGTACCAGACCGGATCTTTGGCTGAGCTAAATGAATGCAGCTCCCTCCATCGGTCTCAGTGGAGCGACTTTGATTTATGACAGCAAAAATCTGGGCCGGTTCATTCCTCACAGAATTGAAGTTAGGGCTGGGAGGACACTTGAAGGTCAGCTAGACCAGCCTCCAACCACAGGCACGGCTGGTTGTGCTTTCTGGCAGCTCTGGAGTCCAACAATCACCCAGCCACAGCAGCACCCTCCAGCGTTACTGCTGACAGATCCAGACAGGAATGAACTTCGGGCAGCTGTGCCCCTCCTCAGTCTTGTTTCTCTGCAGACTTCCAGAACCTCCCCTGCTGCACCAACATTCTCTGGAGATGTCTATTTGTCCTCCATCACCCCATCCCACCCACTCTTCTTGTGAGGGACATAACTGCTCCTGCAGAGGACAGGGACTGACATTACAATCCCACCAAAAACTTTCTGATGCCAGCTGAGAACCTTAAATATCCAGTTACTCACCTGCTGGATGCAGGGTGGTCTCCCTCGGAGACACAGATGCCACAGGGTCAGCACAGGAAAACCTGGGTGTCATGGACCCTTGGGCCAAGACCAGCCTAGGGGCTCTGAGTCAGATCCCAGAGCTGGAATTAATGCCTGACACACAGGGCTGCATCCCATAGGTATGTGCTGCTGCTCGTGCCTTTGCAGGCAGCCACGGTGGGCTGATGTATTCTATGTCGTAGCTCCTGCTGCTCTTCATGGCTTGACATGGCCTGCATAGGGGAAAATTCCCCCAGGCTTGTCCATTATTTCTTGCTGTGCCAATGCTTGTGAGACCTCTCCATCCTGCACCCTAGCCTTGTCTCCCTACTGTGCTATCACCCCAGCTCACCCCATACCTCCCTTCCCCTATCTTCATCCTTTCCTCAATGTCCACCTTCCTCTGCTCAGCTCTCAGCCTGAACCTCCTGCATTACATCCCGAATCCACCCCAAATTGGGCACAGCCCTTCAGGGCATCCTCACCGGTTTGCCCAGTGCTACCTGTGAGCTCAGACCAGCTGAGAAACCTGCGCCGGCCCTGGGAAAGGAGGGGCACCGGCTCCCCGATCGCTGCAGTAACAAAAGCAACCTTATAAAGGAAGGCAGCGGAGCTGGCTGGCAAGCCCCGTGCTCCGGCACGCTCCGGCAGCCGCGCTCCGGCAGGGACGCAGCTCCGACTCCCGGCGCATCCTCCGCCCGGGGCGGCTGCCAGCCCCACGGGCTGCCCGCTCCTCCCACACAGCCGCAGCTCCAGGGCTCAGCTCTCCCTCTAGCGAGGCTCCAGGCGTGCTGCCCTCGCCGCGGCCTCTGGCCCTTTTCTCCTGGCGGTTTGCAGCCCCCTCCTTTGATGTTGCTTCTGCCGCCTACCCTTGTTTCTGTCCCAAGCCCCGATGAGGTCCCAGCGGAACCTGCCTCGCTCGGGTGGCGTGTCACGTCTCTTCCCTCCACGGACAAACCTCAGGGACCGGCACTATTGTGTCTGGGGCCAAGGCTGGCTCCAGAAAAGCGGGATTGCAGGGAAGTTGGGCAGCTGGATTTCAGGGGGCTTGCACCCCCAGAGAGATGCAGGTTGCCAGTTTACATTCCTCCAGGGCTGATGCCCCACAGCCCACAGTGCTTACCTGTACAGGACTGGGCAAGCCAGGTGACGCTCTGTACACCTGCTTGCACACAGCAGCTCGGCCAAGTCCTGCAATTTGGACCTGCAGTTGCAAAAGTCGGGCTGTCTCCACTGAAGCAATCTCTCTGCAGTCCCCAGGGCTGCCTGCCCCAGCTCCTGCCCCACCATTTTGCCAGCACTGCATCTGTCCCTGGGTCTGCAAAGACTCTCTAGCCCTGGGGCGCTCTGCCTCCACACATCCTCTGCAGAGGTCTGTCACAGCCACGGGGACAACCTGCTTTAAACTGCAGCTCTCTGCCCAGTGAGAACAAGGGACCTGCACACTTTCCCCTCCTGCCCAAATCAGGTGATAACCTACTAACAGAACTCACGCTGGGGATGTCACTGTGGGGTGTTCTGCTGTGGGCAGGGCAGGGAGGGGCTTCGGTCTCTGCTCCGTCGCTTTCAATCAAGCCTGCTGGAGTAGGTGCAGGCAGCCCAGGGGAGGCCTCTGAGGTCTGCACTTAGACATACTTCTCACATACAAGGTCAAGATAAAAGCGTGGTCTTAACTAGGATGTGCTGAGGTACACCAGAGCCTTGGAGTAAGCAACAAGGCTGCACGACCCAAGGCTAGTGGCTGTGGGGGACATCACACCAGCCCAGCAATGGAGGGGCAGCACTGATTGGACATTCCTGCCACTGAGGGAGGTGGGAAGTCACAGGCTGTCTCCAGCTCGGATGCCGACCCCAACTATTGCAACAGTTAGTAGCAAAGCTTTTGGGGACACAAGGACAGCCACAGGGCAGCATGTGCAGCCCTAGACCCACTGGTGTTCATCACCAGTCACACCAAAGCCCTGCAGCCTGAAGTCGCCTCTGCCAACCCTGAGACTGCCAGACAGTGTGAAGCATAGTCTCCACCACAGACCCCCCTGCCAGGGGTCCCCAGTCTACCTGTGGTGGTGGCAGTCAGTCTGTACTGCTTGTGAGCATGGACAGTGGTGAATGCCATGCTTTGGCCCTGCTGGCACAGGTGATGATGCCCTATAGTGACATCAGAGGTCCTTTAGCTCCTTTCCTCATCAATTTCCATTGAATACCCCTTAGTGGGAGAATTACAAGGACAAGCTTGATCTCTGCTCCATCAGATCAGCCCTGCCAGGCATCAGGGTCTGCTGGTTCCAGTTCATGAGAACCTTTGAGCAATCAGCCCAGGCACTTCTTCCTCAAACTACTTGGGAATCTTCAGCTTCATGGTCAGCTCCACTGAGAGTCTAGAAAGCTGGTAGCACCAGTGATGGGGAAGAGGAAACTTCTTAGACCTCTCCCTTGCCAGAAACCTCTGCCTCCTGCGGACTGATCCTGCAGGTGATGGGCTGTCTCAGACCCTGGTGCCACATGCCTTCCCTGCTTCCCAACCTAGTTCCCGCTTCCAGCCCCAATCTCCATTCCTTTTTCCTGCACCAGATGGCAGATTCCAACCACACCTGCCTGTCCACCGTTTCCTGTGGGACTGTGAGGGGAGCTCACTCCACGTTGGTGAGCAGAGAGATGGACTGCTCCCTGCTGGGGGCCTGCAGCACGGTCCTGCTCCTCCACACCTCATTTCTCACCGTCTTTCCTGCAGTCTCTGCTTCAGCCTGAGGAGGTTCAGGAAGCCAGAACAACAGGCACAAGACCACGGGACTCTTGCCTTTAAAAAACAAGCACCTGCAGTGCAGATGGCAAGGGACAGAGTCCCCACTGGGGAAATGTCAAATTTCTACTGGTAGTCAACTTCAGACTGGCCTCTCCCCATACCATCACAGATTCTGGACTGCCTTGCAATGAAAACCACCACAGGATTGAAGTTCTGGCACTCTCTGTTTGCTTGGCTGAAGGAAACCTCACAGTCCTCCACTACCTACAAAACTGGCAAAGATGAAAAAGAAGTTGTGCTCCCATCAACACACCTACCACAGTGATCACTAGCCTGATCAGCCACTGCCTAGAAAATCTAGCACATGCAGTCCCAACCCTTCCCCAGCAACACAAGTTAGGCTCACAGCATCAGACTCCACGTCAAGCCTTAGTGGCCCAGCTGGACAGCAAGCAACTTTGGTCACTCACCTCGTGTTGGAGGCCAAGGGAGTGCCAAAGCTGTCCTCTGAGTGGCAAGGGCTGTGCCGAGTGCCCTTCCTTCGTCTCCCTCGTTCCTCCTCTCTCTCTGTCCAGGGGGCATCTGTGGCTGAACTGGTCCCAGAGTCAGGCTCTAAGTGAGCCAGAGGAGCAAAGTTCTCCTCAATCACCTTGGCGCTGTCTCGGATTTTTCCCTGTATTTCTGGGGTGAGGGTTGGGAGGTCAAAAGTGAAAATGGTCCCATGGGTACGGGCTGGGGAAGAAAGGATGTCGATGGAGTCCAGGCTGGTGTAAGATGTGCCTTTGGCTCGATGGGACTCCATGATGTTCTCAAAATGCTTGCTGAAAGAGTCCATGCCATCCTTGGAGAGGCTGTGCCCTAGAAGGAAGGGCACTGGAGACTTGAGCATACCCTGTGTGTCTCGGTCCACGATCCTAGGGGGAAAGCAAGTGAAAAGAACTGGTCATTGAAAAGCAAGGGATCAAAACTCCCAAACAAAAGCCCACACACTGCTTCAGAAGGAAACTGAGAAGGGTAGAAATCTCTTCTGAACATCTGTAGACCATCAAGGAAACGCCTTGCCTACCCAAGACACCATGGGAAGCAGGACTGGGCTGGCCTCCCTCCAGACATATGCTTCTCCTTTAATGCGCCACAGACTTTGGTTCCTTTAGTGGCTCATCCTCATAAGAAGCTTATGAGATGGCTACTGCTCCCAATCACTTGACTTGAGCTTAGATCCAATAAAGGGCTCAAGTACGAGAAGCAGGATGTGGTTCATCTCCATTTCCAGCCAAATCTGGAAGTGGCTGAATTTTTCACGAGCCTTCAGAGCTTCTATCCACAAGAAGGCTTCTCCTGAAGCTCCTCAGAACATGACCAACACTCACCTGCAAGGTCTGCTGGCTGCTTCCCCAAGGTGATGTTGAGTGCCACGAGACATGTGTGACTGAGCATAAAGCCAGACTGAGCTCCAGGATTCCCCAGGCAGCACAGAGGGAGCCTCACACCCATCTCTGGGCATGGGGATCTGAGCTGGCCCATGCCCCAGAGGCCATGATTGGTCCTAGCTCATCATCTTGTCAGGGATCAGCCCCACAGAAAGGCCCAGCCTGTCTCCAGTACTGATCTGGGTCCAGCCCAACGCAGAAGTTTCTAAACCCTGAAGCCTTGAGTGTTTTATCCTGTAAATGAGGTGAAGTACAGCCTGCCCACCTACCTAAGCATGTGACAACATGGATGTTTGGAACATAAGTGCTTCAGCAGTACAAGCACAAACACAGCCTTAAAAGCCTACTTTACTCATAAGCTGCTATCATTTTATTAAAGCATCAGAAAAGCACTTGTTATGCCAGTCTCTTCTCTGATTAAAGGAGAGGAACTGCTCCAGCCTGTCATAACATTTGTTACGAACAAACAGCTTCCTACAGAGGGCTCAGAAGATGCGTTGCTGTAACACACACCAAATTATTTTCATTCATTAGTCTTCACATGCCACTCAAAAATCTCACCCCAATTACTTCAGCAGGCCAAGAGCTGGCAGCTTGATTCCCCCAGAGTGCCAGCTGGTTTCAAGGGGAGTGCAGTGAAGCCAGACACAGGTACACAAGGCAGGGTGCAGGCTGATCTCACCCATCCACCAGTGTTTCCCTGGCTCTGCAGCACCACCTGACGCTTTTATGATTCCTGTAGGAGCCCCAGGAGCAGCCATTTCTTTTGGCTTTTGGTGAGGACAAGGCAGAAAAGACCTCTTTAATCATTACAGATGTGCTTTACAGATGCAAATGTGCATTCTCCATCCTTCCCGCCCAGACCCATGCTACTAAACCAAGCTAATGCTGCTGACCCCTTTGCACCTTGATTCCATGAGGAGGGTGAAAACTGTGCCAGGGAAGACAATGCTAGCAGATGGGCAAAGGCATTTTGGAAGGAATCTTTTTTTTCCAGGAGAGGTAGATAGGCTCATTTTTGTGATCAAGTATATTGCCACCAAGCCACAGAAAAACCATGGCTGGTTTTGTCAACACCATCCAAGCTCTAGAAACAATGTCTTCCCCCCAAAATATCAAGCACAAAGCTATTCAGTTCCAAAAGAAAGTAGTTCCAGCAGCATGGCAGCAATATTGCCTGCTCAGACCCAGATGCTTCATTAGCTCCTGCTGCACTTCCCAGCTCCTCCATGCTCTTACCTGGTCCCCCAGGAAGGGTCACTGCACTGAGACCAAGCCAGAAAAACCCAGCTGAGAAGAGCAGAGGAGAGGAGGAGATGCAGAAGCTGTAATGGAGCATCTGTGCAAGGATGACAGGCAGCAGGAAAGCAAATGGGCTTCCAGCCTTCAGCTGGTGTAGGAGAGGCAGTGAGCCTTCCTCAGGAGAGCACCAGGCAGACATGGAAGTGGATCCGGGAGCCAACAGTGCCTCAGGCAAGGCTCTGGGTATGGGATCTGAGCAACTGGCTTTCTGATGCATCTGATGGCTGATGGAGGGGAAGAGGCTGGCCCCACTCTCCCTGCCTGCAGGGACATGGTGCTGCAGAGACATGCCATCCCTGGCAGGGGGGAAGAAGAGAGGAAAATCTCTCCTCTGGCCCTCAGTGGTTTTAACTCTCTGCTAAATGCTCCTGTGACCCTCCAGACCCTTGACCCAGCCATGCCCCACTCCTCCAGCTCCAGGCTCCTCCAGCCTGCATAGGCACAGCAGCTGCTGTGTGAGGATCCCAGCTCAGTTCAAAGTAAGTGAGACTGTTCAGCACTGTCCAGCAGCCTCTAGCTTTATTCCTCTCTCAACAAAGCTCTTGTACAGAGCTGTCTCAGCAGCTCCTTGCAGTTCCCTCAGGCTCCTTTGCACTACTCCTCCTCCAGTGTGGCAGCAGCCTGCTCTTAGGGCTCGGTGTCCTCAGTCTGTCCCATGCTTAGGGACAGGCAGTGACCACAGGCACTGCAGTCTCCCCTGGCTGTCCACACTCCCTTGCCACATCCAGGCCATCATGCTGTGCCCTGCCCACCCACAGGAACTGCAGAAACCTCTCCTGCTCATTGCCAGGCCCCTGCCAGCATCACCCCAAACTGTTGCTCTTTGGCCACTTTGGGACAATGCATCAGAGGCTTGATGCAGGTTAAGCACATGCTTAAGCATTTGATGAGATTCAGACTATAACCATTTTTCTAATCCCCAACAAGGCTTGCCCTGTGGCTATTTTCTTGCCGACAAGCACCAAGCACAAAGGCTCTGGAAAGGCTTCCCAAGCATCAGATCTAAAGGCTTTTCTAGGCAAGGCTTGCAGGGAGAAAAGGCATCAGAAAAGGCATCACTGCCTCGCATCAGCCCTCTGTGCTCCCAGGGGAGCACAGCATTCCCTAGCAAAGCCTCTTCTCTCTTATCACCCCAAGGTACCCATGCTGAGGGCCAAACCAGGCTCCTTCTATAGCTTAGCCAGCATGTCTGCTGATGCTCAGGGAGGAAGGGAATTGAGCCTGCTCTCGCTGACAGGTCTTGGCTCTCTGGGACTAACAGGAATAAATACAGTAAAAGCTTAGACTAGTCATTAGAGTCAGCAGATATAACTCTGAATATATTCAGGAAGCAGATTTGCTGGAAGAAGACAACATTTCTTCCATCGTTTTTCATGCCTTGTTTGATTTGCTGTTGATTTTTTTTTTTTTTTCTGTTAGCATGCTCTCTTATTTTGGGAGGGTAAATCACAAAAGAAGATTCTGAACTTTGGCCAGAATATGAAGCACAATAATGTAGTACCAAGCCAAAGTCCCCCTTGCAGAGGGTGCTAAACCCTGAAAGCTAGATTTTCAAAGGGATGTACATGTCTAAAAGCTGAAAATCAGCATCCAAAGGCACTCCAGTGGTTTTGTAGGGCTGATCCTTCCCAGCAACTAGGACAGGCCTGGGGTTCAGCAGCTCCTGCAGCAGCAGAATGGTGCCAGGTCCAAGAACCCAGGGTGGCTTCTTCATCCCCCCAGCTTCACCCCTCCTGTGAGCAGGCAAAGCAGAAAGCTTGAAGAAGAAAACATCAATACTGGTGACTGGTAAACAGGGATAAGTACTGCAGCTGCAGAGCTCAAAACAATGTGTAAGCAAAAACCCAGGGCTGTGATGCAGGGACTGAACAAGCTTGCAATTTGAGCCTCGTGATTTTCAAGACACTGTCTACAGGGTCTGCACTAATCAGGGAAATATTCAGGGGGCTGCAGGGGGAGAAAAAAAAAAACAAACTGGTCTACAAAGAAGCTGTGCCAAATGAACATGACACCCCCATAGACACATTGGTGATTATACTGGGAGCACCATCTTTTGAGAGCAACAATGGTTGTTTAAGGACACATCCAAGTTTTCAGCACTGGCTGGGGAGCCACAGTACTGTGTCTCACAGGACAAAAAACAGGCCTAGGCTTATAGCTCATACAGCTCACAGTGGCCTCAAAGATATTTGGGAACAAAAAAACACTGTGCAAAAAATTGTTACAGCAAATTGAAAAACTTAACAATAAATGTATACCTTACTCAAACATTCATTTGGGGAAAAAAAAAAAAACAAAAAAAAACCCCAAAACCCCCCCCAAAAAAACAGAAAACCACATTACAAATGGCTTATTTTCAGCTTTTCTCTAGAAGACAAATTTTTGAGAACAGGGTGCCTGGCACATATTTGTCCCCTCCAGTGGAGATGCAAGGGCTGGACAAACTGACAGGAGTTCAGCTCCTGTTGAGATGCACACCTTCCCTCCTTGTTAGCTCAGCACCTTCATTCTTTTCCTTCCCAGTGCAGGGGCACTGCTGTATTAATGTATTATTATTGTATGCTTTCATTATTTTTAACCTCTGCTGACATCAAAACCTTCCTTTTCTTCTACCTAAACACTCCCCACCTACCTTCTGCACAGCTAGGTGAGTTCATGCTGCCACGTGGCATCCCAAGCATCACCCTGGTTGATGAGACCTGTCCCTATTCCTAGTGAGCATTTGCTGATGATGCTGAACCTCCTCGCCTCACTTAAGACTCTTGAAAATACACATCAGAACATGTCTCCACAATGCCTTTCCCCTTCAGGTGGCTGTCCTACACAGTGCTCTGGACCTGATGATGCCCACCACTCCTCATGGTCAAACTACCACTCCAGCAGAAACTCCACGGGCAGAGTTTCATGCTGCCAAGCCAAAATGCCATCTCCCATATGTGCTAATTGCCAGTGCCTGGCACGGGGCAGAGAACAGCTGGGAGCACACTTGCTGCCCATGGATAGACAACTGAATGATAATCTTAGTGCCACCCAGTCCATCAGCCTCCCAGCACGGGGTGTTTTGCCACACATGTGAAAAATTACACAGAAGGCAACAAAATGCTTTTTTGATCCCAGTGTATCCTCTGTGCTTTCCCGAACGTGGCAAATACTTAATGAGGCTGAGCAAATGGAACTGCTCTCACTGCTGAAGCACAGTCATCTGTAGGGAGAAGGGCAGCCCAGCAGCACCTGGCAGCCCAGAGTAGCTCCAGGACACAATCTGTGCTCTGGTGTCCTGACAATGCCACCCCAACACCTGGCAGCACCATGGCAGGATGTGATTGACCTGGTAGGACTCATGCTGGGAAGCCTCGACTCAGCTGGGCAACCTGAGCTGCAGGGCTCACCCCAGGTGAGTGAGACCCATGGCACAGTGCCCAGCACTGGATCCCCTGTGCTTACTCCTTCCATAGGGCACTGAGGGACCCCTCCCAGTCCTACCCCCAGCCCCAGAACCCCACCTCTCCCCCACGCACAGCTTGCATGTTGCTACTGGGATTTTTGTCTCAGACACTTCAGCAGAGCTTGTTCTGCCACGCAGGGTACAATAAGGAGGGTGAGAGGAGCTTTTTGCCCTTTCACACGGAGCCTCACCTTTCCCTGTTCTCCTTCCTCATCGCCTCAAACACCTCATCGTCTTCATCCACATCCCTGTCCCGCAGCCCATCCTTGGAGCAGCTGGTGTCTGGCGCAGGTGGTTCCTCTGGTGTGCTGTTCCTCCTGCCTGGCGTGCCCACAAAACTTGGGTTGCTCTCACTGTCCTTCTGGCTCTCAATTGCTGAATCCACCTCCTCCTTCTCGGCCAGGATATCATCGATGTTGGTTTCACGATAGCACCTCAGTGGCACGGTGTCCAGGTCTGTCTCAGAGTACTTCACTGTCCTCCTTATAATCCCAGTTTCACAGGAGCCAGGCTTCTGGCTGCCCAAAGGAGACACTTCTATCTCCACCTCCACATGGCTCAGGCTGTGCTCAGGTACCAACACTGGTGGCTCGGCTGGCAGTGGGGAGACAGACTTCTGGGGGAGTTCAGCCAGGGGAGAGGAGTCAGGGGCAGAGGAGCCTGCAAGGAAGGCCCAAGTGTTCAGAGCTATGGGGAGCTGCAATGGGGAGCTCTGAGGAGTCGCTCCTGCAGCATCACACACACCCACACGCCCCCACCAAGGGTGTTCACATGTCATGGAATCTTATAAGCTTGGAGAAGACCTCCAAGATCGTCAAGTCCAACATTCGACCAAATACCACCATGTCAACAAAACCATAGCACTAAGTGCCATTCCAGAAGTTTCTTGAACAACTCCAGGAACGGTGACTACCATGTTGAGGGATACAGGGGAACAGTGAAGAGGTGGCAGAAGGAAAAAAAATGTGAGAGGTAGATACAGGCTGTCAGCTAGTGCATCTCCAGCCAGCCCTGAGACCCCATCCAAACCCAAAAGCTCTTCTGCAGAGGCAGCCAGGGGCTCTTTGTCACCTTTTTTGCATGGCCACAGAGGACTTTGCAGGGAGGATGGTACACACACAATTTGACCCCAGGAGGACACAGGCTGGCCAGTCCTGAGGGAATCTCAGCTCTTTGTTGGGCACTGACAAGACCCAAGGGATGGGCAGCCCCAGTGCAAGTCCTGCCAACAATAAAGACTTAAAATGAGGGGTGGGCCAACCTGATGGCATCTGCCTGCAACTTCTTACCTGTCTTTGGAGTATCTGAAGAGCCATAGAAGAATTCCCACTTGGCCTTGGCAATGCGCTGGGCATGGGCGGAGCTCTGCCGCGGATACAGCCAGGCGCTGCCCTGCAGAGAGGAGAGCAAAGAGTGGGCAATGCATCCTCAGGGCAGAGCCCGTGCCCAGCGTGCCAGACCCCGGTACCTACTTGATGTCGGGGCTCTGGCTTCAGGGGACTCCTGGTGAAGGTGGGGAACTCCTCCGGCATTCCATTGGATAGGGATCGGCAGAGGCAGCTGGTGTCGAGGGCACAGAGCTCCTTCCCACAGGGACGTGTCCCCCCTGGGGTCCTGCCCCCGGCCAGGAGTGGGTCAGACGCGGAGGCCTCCAGCTTCAGCGTGCGCAGGAGCCGCTCCTGAGGCAGGGGCTGGGGCTGGGGGGATCCCACGTCCCCGCCGAGCTCCAGACTGCGGCTGAGGCTGTAGGGGCCGTTCTCCCAGCGGAGATGGCTTGTCGGGCAACCCAGCGTCCGCACGCTGGCCTTCTCGATGAAGCGGAAGGTGACCACAGAGCTGTGTCCCTCCGGGGCTGGCGGGCTGCGGCTGCCCAGAGAGGCCATAGCCGGTTTGGGCCTGCCCCACCGTGGGGTGCAGGGGGCAGTCAGCCGCCCCGTGGCCGGGCAGCTCCCGCTGCCCAGGGGCGCCGTCTCGGCCGGCCGGCGGGCCAAGGAGCCGGTGCTGTTGTAGAGGCCGAGCGGGCAGCGGCGGGCATCGGGCGCCAGGCCCTTGCGCAGTAGGTGCAGGCGGCCGGCGTTGAGGTTGGGGCTGAGGCACGGAGGGGAGCTGCACCGCCCCGCCTCGGGGCTGCCCCCCGCCAGCCAGGGCCTCCGGTTCACCCTGTGGGCAAAGGGCGGCGGAGAGGCGGCGCAGCCCTCCTCGGCGTGGAAGCGGACGGGTGCCCCTGCTTGGGCCATCCTGCCGGAAGAGGGCACGGAGGTGTCAGGTCCGGAGCCCAGCAGGGTGGCACGGGCACAGCAAGGCGGGTTCCCAGCACCCCTGAGATGGCTGAGACGAGAGGCGATGCATCCTCAGGCAGCCCTGAAACAAGGGCAAGGAGCTGGTTAGGGAAGAGAAGGAACAGAAAAGAGTCTGGGGCCATGGGGACGACAGGCCAAAGGTGCTCTGACCCCGTGGCAGAAGAAAGATAGGCTCTAGGTGAGACAGCCCCCAGCAAATCCCCTCCTGCTGCAAGAAGCAGGCAAGGTTCACCTAGGGCATCACACCAGCAACACTGCAGGGATACTGGCAGCCCTTTGGTTGGTCCCCAGGCACCCAGAGTGTTTGCTTTCTCCCCAGGTGCCAGGATGCTCAGGCACTTTCCCCAGTTCAGCACCCCAGACGCTGAGACAGAATGCACTCTAAAATAGGTTTCATTCATTCTGCTTTAGGCTGAATATATTTACTACCCACAGCCTACAGCCTACTAAAGTAAGGTGGGGGGGGGGGAAGTATCTACTGTATCACTGAGACATCCTCCAATTATACTTGCTCAAGGAGTTTAATACGAGCAGCAAGGGCAAGGAACCACTCTCTTTGGAGGTCAGCCTGGGTTTAAACTGTGTCACACCAGCACATGTCGCAGCCACTACTGATGGCGCAGACAGAGCTGTCAACACCAGTAGATTCAAAAAGCAGTGGTAACAGACAGTCCCAGCCTAGGGGAACACAGCAAGGCTGCCCTGCACATAGCTCACTCGCCTGCCTGTCTCTGACTGTATACTTGGAGATGAGACCAGCCACCCCACAGCAGCAGGTGGGTGGCTGCAGGGAACGGCAGGACCCAGAGCCCCCATCAACCCCACTGGGAGGGCTGCTGACATTTTTCTTTCTCCCAGTGGAGCTAAAACTTGTACTTATCCTTCCCTGAGTTCCTTCCAATTCCTAATATGCAGAGAAGACTTTGCCTTGGCTGCTTGTGCCTTCTGACAGATGCCAAGATACTGAGCCCCTCACTTTGATCATTTGAAAGTGAGAAACCATATGCCAGCTGCAAACAGTAAAGCATGATTTTCTTGTCCCTGTTTCCGAATGCAAACCAGACAGGATTAAATTCCTAAAGGAAGTGAGGCTGAATTTTCAAGTGTTTAGGCTCCAGAGATGTGCAGACAAAACTATTAATGAAATAACCCAAACCACACCTGTGGGGTAGGCGCCCGTTTATCTGCACTATCACACTGCTGAAAAAAATCTGTCCTGCTGAGCAACAGCAATCTCTAATGGACTCACTGCAAATTTTATTCTCCTGATTAATTTATCATGTACTGTTTTTACAGTATTTTTCTCCCCTGTTATGGTTGTGTTCACATTCAGGGTTGTTGAAGTTAACTGTTAAATCATAAAGATGCGAGGTTTATATATTTCAAATGAAATCCTACTTTTTATCTCAATGCAGACTGACACACATGCCAAGGAAAAATCTTATCTCTAGGAATAGTTTGCTTTCACTGTAACATAACAAATCTACAAAAACCAGCCTATCTCAAAACATGGGTGTTATTACTAGAATAAATGGGATAAGCAGAATGTCCTCCTGGCTATTAAAACAGAATTATCAAATTTAGAGTAAAGGCCGTGCCTTCCTTTGACCCACCAAAGATGGATGGCTACACTATGCAGTGGAGTGAGCTTTTCTCTATTAATGAAAGGTAAAAAGCACAAATGCAACTGAGATTAAAAAGCTAGTGGTGGAATGAGTTGCAGCTTCCTGCTTGCTGATTTCAATTGTGAATCAAGAGGATGCTCCTTAAATCACTCTGATGAATGGGTTGGGCTGTAAAGCACCGGTGGGCTGGAGAAAGCCTTGCTGGTCTCTCTGCCTAAAGGCAGGAGAAGTCCTGCAAAGAAAATCTCCTAGAGTGTCTGCCTGGGCAACCCTGGGCACGCATTCAAAGAGAAAAACTCAGGAGCTGCAGTGTGATAGCCAGGGGCTGCACATCATTGGGGAATTAAATTTTTTCAGTAAAACATCTCACAAGAAACTTGTTCCTCCTGGCTGTCTCTTCTTAACGGCCAAAGGAATGTCCAGGGATGCTTCTTGGGCGTTGCTTTGAGCCATACCCAGTGCAACTGGGGATGGCTGCTCCCCATGCAAGCGCTTGCCTGGCGGAACAGGGTGATGCGGAGCGAAGGCAGCAGGCAGCAGGAACTGCTTACGCTGCGGGGGAAGCACACACCCACGCCACGGGAGTGCGGGGACAAGGCGTGGGAGCTGGGGGAGGATGAGATTGGGCAAAGAAAGGGATAGAGAAGGGAGAGAGGCAAGAGGTGCAGGGCTGGGCTTAAATTCACACGATGGACTGTATTTGTGTGCTGGACATGGAACTCATGGCAGGGAATGGGGGAAACCAGGCTGTGGCTGCCGGGCTACCTGAGGGTGCTAGGGCAGGGTGGCCCCTGGGAGCTGGCTCTGCCCTCCGGAGGGAAAAGGAGCAGTTTGAGGGGATGAAGTGGTGACCGAAGCGGGATGTCTGAAGGCCCTGAGGCTGTGGGGCAAACCGGTGACCTCTTTCTGGTGTGGTGTCTAGGCAGGAGACGTGTCCCCCACCTTGGAGCTGAGGCTGAACATGCTCTTCACTACTCGGCTCCCCCCGCTCGTCTTCCCTCACCCGGCACCTCCCGTCTCGGCGGGATCAGCCCTGAGTGGATGTGACATCCATCCGGATGAGGAGGGAGCACCCCCGGCCAAGGGGGCCGGCGGAGCCTCCCTCCGCGATCTCCCTGCCTGGGCATCGGCCCCGCGCCCGTCCCGCCGCACCGACACGCGGGGGCCGGAGCGGATCTCGGCCCCGCCGGGTGCCACCGCAGCCCCGTGCCGCCGCCCGCCGGTCACCGCCGCCGGGAGGGCGCAGAGCCGCCCGGCTCCCTGCAACAACTGCTGCAACTTTCCCCGCTCGCCCGACGCCCCGTCTCGGCCTCCGCTCCCCGCCGCGCCCCGCTCCGCCCCGCTCCGCTCCCCGCGTCTCACCGGCAGTGCCGCCGCCGCCGCTACCGCATCCTACGCGCTGCTCCTCCGCGCTGCTCCCGGCGCGGCGCGGCTCGGCCCGGCCCGCCCTGTCGGGCGCGGTGCGGTGCAGCACGGCACGGTACGGTACGGTACGGTACAGTTCAGCTCGGTACGGTACAGTTCAGCTCGGTACGGTACGGTGCAGCACGATGCCGCCGGCCGCAACCCGCCGCTCCCTGCCGCGCTAATCCCGGCCCGGGCCCGTCACTCCGCCCCGCTGACAGCCACGACAGCCAATGGGAAACCCCCACCGGGCGCCGCGCCCCGCCCCGCTCGGTGGCACCGGCACGCGAGGAGCGGCAGGATTCACACCGGGGTGCGTGTCCCCGTGTGTGGGCAGGACGGCGGATCCCCAACCCGTGTAGCATCCTCCGCATGCTCGGGTGCCGGTGTGCACATCCTCTGTGCCAGTGCGAACCTGGCTTCGTGTACTGGCAGAGCTGGCAGCGCGACCCCGGATGCCGGTGCGCTTGTTCCGATGCCACACCACTCACGTCCCTATGCCCTGGCGTGCGTTTCTCTGTTCTTCAGCGTGCACATCAACATGAACGGCCTGTCTGTCTGTGCTCTGCTACATGCGAGTTACTATTGTGACCGCTGGTAAGTGTGCTCATATGAGCGTGCAGGGCCCCGTGCGTTGTGCCCTATGCCAAAGGCTACAGGCTCCCCTGTGCCCCACCATTGCTTAACAACCACGAGGATGAGAAGACAAAAGCTGCTATGTGGTCCAGGCTGCCAACCAACATCAGCAAGTCCTTACCTTACAGCACAGGCTCTGTGCCAGGGACATCTCTCCAAAGGTCATCACCCTGAGCACACTACAGCCATGGGTGCCAAGGTGTCTCAGGCCACCAGGAACTAGATATCACAGTGTCACTAGGCACCCCAAGGATGGTAAATGCCACATGAATCTCAGGAAACCACTTCTAAATACAAGGGGCGAAAATCAGCTATCCTTTGTCCCCTACCTAGGCATGGGCCTCCACTGGCACCAGTGGCACACGTGAGTAGAGCTCATATGGACAGCTGGGCACCGAGGTGAGGGATGCTGTGGCAGGGCTTCAGGACCTATGCTGCCAGTGCACTGGGTCTGCATGTGGCAGCCACTGAGACTGGCAGCCAGCACTTTGTGCCCTTACAGGTTGCCAGATCGATTTGCTATTAAACAGCACTTTATTACCCAGCCCAGCAATCATTATTAAATGTGTGTTAGACAAGAGGCCCAGGGGAGCTGGGGCTTCATATGCACATCGTGTCTGCAAGAGAATTTGGGAAGAGCTGCCTCTCCCTGCTGCTTTCCCCGCCTGCAGCAAGCCCAGCTCCAAGCTCACCTGCCCCCCACTGTCACCCAGAAAGTGTGTCTCCTTCTGTCCTCCCAGGCATGGGGAAAAAGCATCAGGCGGGGCAGGCTTTCCTCATATTTAATGCATCAAAGTGCTGCCATTTTCTCCTTCCTTCTCCAGGCTCCTGCCTGTGAGGGGCCTCTCTCCCCACACTGAGGACTGTGGGACTCAGCTGCCTTACACACAGCCAGCTTTTCTGGCAGACTCCAAGAAGCTGGGCTAATTAGGGGCCTCACTACTGAAGGATCAACGACCTGATTCCTTCAGCACCGTCTTGATGGCAGGAGGGCGGGGAGGGGGAAGGCTTTTCTCTAAGCCACAGCCAGAGTGACAAATTTAACCGAGTGGAAGAGCTCAGAGCTTTCCCAGCGTGTCCATACCAGGACAAGGCATGTCTCTGCCTTCCCAGCACCTGCAGGCAAGGCCTGCTGAGGACTGCAGAAGGTAAGAGAGAGGTCTTTCCCTGCCACCCTGACTGGAAATCCAGAGCATTCACAGAAAACACATTTCTGTCCAAAATGGTTTTTTTTTTTTCTTGCCGTAGCAGTAGCTGTTGCTCTCCCTATAGTATCCTGCTCCATATCCCACTCATCTTCCCACAGCCCTAAAACTCATGAAAGATGTGTCCACATACATGGGTCTGGCCAGCACTCACATAAGCCTCACTTGGATCAGGATTTTCCAGGATTTAACCCTGGCTCTCCTGATCCCTCCTGCTGTGAATCCCTCCCCAGCTACTGCAGGACAGGAGGGAGCAGAAAACCCCTCTGGCAGATGACAGAAGGGGGAAAGGTGTCCCCCACACTTCACCTCCGAGCCCCAATCCAGTGGATTTAGCTAGAGAGATAGTAGTGCTGTGCACTTGGAACCCTCTTTACTATCCTTTGGGTACCTCAGGACCTCCAGTCCTTGCCTGCACGTCCTTCCTGTATTAGAATCCACCCAGCTCCCTGTCATCCCTTTCAGCCTTCCAGGTCCTGCAACAGGGAGCTTCCAGGAGTTTTATAAATATTTCCAGCACTGTCCTTGGTCATCTTCATAAGTCTGCAATACAGTTTTCCCTCCCAAAGGCAGAAGGGTCTGGGTATCATCAGGGCAGCATAATGATGAACTTCCAGCTTGGAAGAGATCAACCTGCCATGTCATAGTGTCTGAACAACTGTACAGATCTAGGTGAAATTTAGGTGGAGAGGGGTTAGACAAGAGCTCTTTCCCCCAGGTGACTCCAGGAGATGCTCATGCTCAGCTTGCCCTAAGGCACATGGATCAATCTCTAGAAAGGTGCTGCAGCTGCAGCTCCAGCTCCACTTGGGGTAAACATTGTAGTGCACCCCAGGGGTGCTCCCCTGAGTCTAGGGGAGCTGTCAGAGCCATTTCCTCTCTGGTGTGCTTTGTGCTAAAGGCATTGCAAAGGGTACAAGGGCATATTCTACCTCACTGCTGCCAAAATCAGTGGGGCTGTACTGTAGCCTCAGGGCACAGTGTAAGCCTGCAAGGGGGACAACAGTCACTCCATCAGCAGATGGGCTCTTCTCACCCAACTGACTGGAAGCATCATGGAAATAGGAACTCCAGCCACACAGGTGATGAGTCCTAGTGAAAGCAAGAGAAGCTGAACTCCCCTCACTTCTGTATTTAGGACTTCAGGGCAACCAGTTAGGTGGCTTGTATTCCCTCAGGGCCTAGGCATAGCTGCATGGCTCTAATTAATGCCTTCTACCTCCAGTGCCAACACCCAACCACATCCTAGTCATATATTAAAACACCATTGCAGAACAAGCCAAGTCTTTAATGGGCTGATGCACTTTATCTGTTATTCCACTAGGCTTGAGGTTAAAGATAAATGGAGAAAATACCCTCCTGTGGACAGTCCTATACAAATGCTCTTTTGCAGCTTAGTCGGGGCAAAAAGCCAGTGCTAGACGTCCTTCCTGAAGCCCCTTCCACCCAAACCTGGAACAGAGGAGAGCAAACCCATCCAGTCCTTTTTCTCTAGCAGCACCCCTGTGTGGGACGCTCATGTGGGACCGTGGCAGGATTTTTCAGGGTGAAAGACATTCTAGAAGAGGATGCAGACTGCAAAATGTGTTACCAGAGGGAAGAGCCCATGCAGACTACAGTCTACACGAGGGATAGCTGCTGCCTGCCCATCTGCCAGTGCCCTACCCAGTGTCCCAGCTCCCTGCCTTGTGCTGCTCCCTCTTGCAGGAGGAACAGGGGCTTGGAAGAGTGGAGTTGTAGAAAGGTGGTGGCAAATGCTGTGTGCTGGGCCTCAGAATGAGCTGTAACAAAATATTTCTGTGATGCCCCAAGCACACTGGCTGTTACAGAAATCCTCTCAGACTCTGTCCCAGTGCCAGGCAGCACCTGCACAGGGAATGGGCTTCCTCCTGCACCAGCATTGCTCTGTCAAGATGAAGGCAGAAATGACAGCATGATAAAACCTGTCCTGGGATGTGGGAGGTGGGGCCTCAGCACAGCTTGAGCCATAAATAATCTCCCTACACAGCAGTTAGGAGAACAATTGTGTGGGAGTATCTCTTGGTGAAAAGATGCTCAGGCAAAGATGATCTTGAAGGAAAGCAAGGGATTTCTGTGTGCTGGGGTGGGCTCTTCAGTGAAGACAGAGCTTCCTGGGTGCCAGCAGGTCATTCACCAGACCTACCTCACCATGGTGAGTCAGTGCAACAAAGAGACAAATTTAGTCTGAAACAACCCAAATCACCCGTACTTTGGTGTAGCCTCCCAGGAAAAGCTTGTGCTGCAGCACAGATCTTTATACTGCTCTCCAGTTAATCTATGCAGCAACAAGATGTGATCCCTTCCCTATACCTTCAGACTCAAGATTCACATGGGGAAAGGTGAAAGGGTGTAAAGGGAAGTGAGAGCAATGAATACAGAGTATTTTATGCAGAAAAGGGACAGTAAGCCCTGGGCACACAGTGTGACCCAGCACAGGAAGAACACAGTCACATACAGGATTGTGTAAAAGGCCTTGAAGGTCAGTTATAGAGGAGTAATCACAAATATATGCAGAAAACTGAGCAAAATGTCTGTCATGTAAATGTGTGGAGACAAATGCAAAGGATACACTGAAAGCCTGAATGCAGGGGATTCATGAGTGGGATGCTGCAGAACAGCCCTGTATTTCCGTTTAGCTGGAAGCTTCTCATGCATAATCCTCTTTCAGCCTTGACTTGCAGAACTTGGTCTTGCTTTACTTCTATTTATTTATATTTTTTTTAG
This sequence comes from Brachypodius melanocephalos, assembly GCA_013398615.1. NCBI lineage: Eukaryota > Metazoa > Chordata > Aves > Passeriformes > Pycnonotidae > Brachypodius > Brachypodius melanocephalos. The sequence goes on along the minus strand of VZSR01003794.1, from coordinate 7,335,598 downwards.
CCCTGACTGTATAGTCAAAATCTTTTCTGAATAAGAAGTAGGAAGGTGGCATGTACAGGGAAGAGCTGAACAGAAGTCACCATGTGTTCTTGTTTCATCAGCTTAGAAATGGTTACACTGTGTAATCTCAGCACTGACTGACAGCAGAGCTTACCCTGTGAGCTCAATACCTTCTCCCATGCAACCAAGAAGTCCAGCTGTGGTCCACTCCAACCGTGAGAGTGATGGAGGCTGTCAGACTTATCCTGCAGCCAGAGAAAAGATGGAGCCAGACCTTTTGAAAGAACCTGCTGAGAGTCCAAGAAAAAACAGTGTTGAGAGACTTTACTGAATTCTGCAGTACTGCATTCACCCAGCTCTCACATCTTAGAGGAGTGAATACTGCAGAGCTACTGGTGTCCTTGACAAGAGCTTGACAAGTTTCTTCTCTCACTTGAGACTAGTAGAAAACTATAAAGAAATTGCCCCAAAGTCTTTGCAAGGCAAAAGATGTTTATCCAGCAAGGTGCCAAACCATCATACAAGGTGATAGATCCTAGAACATTGGGATAATGTTGGCTTGGCATCATATTGATCTCCTAAAAATAAGTTGTGCCCTTGGACAGCACTAGCTTCTGGAAACCCCAGCAGGCTTGCAGAAACCCAACCAACCTCTGAATACACCTTTGACATGGAAATAACTGAATTTTCAATGCAAGGGAAAAGTCAAAACGCATGAGTGGGGGAGACTTGCTGATTATAGCAAGTCAGGAGCATCTCTGGGGAAAAAAAGCCCAACTTGGATTCCTGGCTTGAGGTCAGTTCTTCTAACCATGAAACGTCCCCTCCTTCAGGGCCCAGTTTCCTAAATCTCATCTCCACTTCCTAAAGGGTGAGGTGATGACCAAACTTCTTCTCTAGACTCTTCAGAAGTATAGCTGTGCATCAGCACCACCTCACAGCAGTCTCTGTTTACTTCAGGAGATGTTAATGAGGGTGAAGATGCCATGCCCTGGCTCTGCAAGCTGCCAGCACCGTATGTCTCCAAGGAATATACAAGAAAGCTGCAGCAGCAGCAGTTGTTGTGAGCTAATCTGCTTCCTCCCCCTGGGGCTCAGCTTGGTTTCTCATTACCATGGATCAGCTCAAGGCCTGGCACAGTAGTCCTGCTTCCCCCCACAGGACATCCGTGGCCACTGGGATAACAGGAATGCCAGGGACTGAACAGCGTTCTCTGTGTGTTGAAGGTACCTGTGCAATACACTCCCCGAGGTGTCCTGCAAGAACTGCAGGTGTCACAGCCCAGCATGCACCAGGTCCAACTCAGAAAGCTATTTTGGCACACCTGTTTGAGGTATTGTGGATCAACTAAAAATGGGCGTCCAACTGAAGCTTATAAAAGGAGACTTGCAGACACCTTTCAAGCAAAATGCAGACCTAACTTTGGCAGAACATATTCCAACAGAAAAGCAGAAGCTCGCTGCAAAGCTTGATTGAGCAGAGCAGGACAGAGCTCTGGTTCTTCAAGCTTGTCTGCTTTGAGCTGTCCCTTCACCACAAAGCTACAGTAGATAACAATCCCTCAAGCCCCGTACTGCAGTGCTGTACAGCCATTTCACAACTGCTCTGCATATAGGAAAACTCGATAGACATAACCACAAAACCAGTTCTGGTTTGGGGTTCTTACCATTGGGGTAGACCTAGGTGGCTGGGTTCACTGAACATCCTGATGATGTAAAGCTGTGTCTCAGCACACACCTCTACAATACACTAACAGTCTCTGATGCTCTTTCTGCATCTGCAAACAACCTGTGGATAAAAAAGAGAACAATATGAACATTTCACAGCTGGAAAGTATCCATAATTTCTAGTACCTTGCACATACATCTAAATAGCTGTAGCCAGCCAACTCACCAAACCCCTCACAGGCCAACAGCTCTCAGGCCCTTGGGGCACTTATAAATCTTAGTGGCCCTAACTAGCCTCATGTCCATCTTCCACCACTCCTGCCCATAGGCCCAGTAATTCTATATATTAAGGAATTCTGCACTTTTCTATTTCACAGTGGGAAGGCAAGAACAGAGTGCTAACATCACAGGGAAAGAAAAAGCTGTCCCAGGACAGGGCCAGGGGCATTCTTAACTCCAACAGAAAATTTAAAACCCTGCATCACTTGTTCTTTAAATGAGAAATGCACTGTGCTAACTCAGAGAGCCACTGGAATCCTCAGAGAGCAGGTGCTACATGTCCTGGGGCAAACAGGGTGGGTAGCTTCCCCCAGAGGAAAGAAGACCTTTCCACAAACCAGCTTCTACGTTTTGAGGAAATGAACAGAGCAGGGTGTACGGATGGGTCATTGCTTTCCAGGAAATTTGGGATCAGGGATTTGGGATTTATTTACTGTCTGTGGGCCCTGCTCTTTTGGCAGGTGGATTTTTTTTATAGCTCCTATGCCCGCAGTAATCAGCAGCCTGATGCTGCACAAGTCAGCAGGTCTCAGACCCGAGACAGAGATGGAGTCACACGCCCTGTGCTGGCTCGGAGGTGCGGTGAGCGGGTGCCGCACCAACCCGGACCGGGTGCCCGCCGATGCCCGCTCCGCAAACCGACAGCGGGGAGGAAGGAGCAGCGTCCGTTTCTACGGGGTCGTTATGGCAACTGCGCGAACAGGAGCCCGGGCCGCTTCTCCGCGGGGCTGCGGACACGGGGAAGGACCCCGCCCTGTCCCCGGGGCTGCGGAGGCAGGTGGGGCATCGGCGGGGGAGCGGAGAGCGAGGAGTCCTTTGGCAGCGTGGGAGAATGCGGGATGGGAGCGGCGGGCCGCGGGCAGCCCCGGGGCGGGATCAGCCCGATACCGGCGGAGGAGCGGGGCCCAGTGGCTGCCGGTCGGGGGTGCTGGGAGAACAGTGAGCCCCAGGGATTGCCCTTTCCCGGAGATCCGTCCGCTCCTGCGGGCGGGCAAGGGCGGCACAGCCCTCTGGGACAGCCGCGGAGCGGGGAGGGTCTGGCGGGGCCGTCGCTCACCGGCAGCAGCGGGTCCCGGCTCCGCGTGGTGCTGAACGGACAGCGGCGCCGTGCTGCGCATGCGCGGCCGCCCGGCGGGACAGGGGCGTGCGCTGGGAACGGGGAATGGGGGCAGCCGGTGTGTGCCCGGGAACAGGGGAAT
>VZSR01003794.1:7227076-7332353 GCA_013398615.1 Brachypodius melanocephalos | reverse complement strand
GGGAGAACCCCGAGCCTTGTTTCCCCGCTCGGGAAGGAGCAAGTGCCTGGTGTCTCCCCCTTGCAGGGTGCCCGAGTGGCCCGGCACTGGATGCGGGGACTGTCTGACAAGGTAGAGCGATGCTCGAACGTGGATGCTGGGCACAGCTACTGTGCGACTGGTGCGGTAACGCTGCAGCAGCTTCTTGCTGCTTCGCTGAGGGACAGGGCCTCCTTCAGCAGCTGATGGAAAGCCCCACCCAAGCTGTCCTGGAGGGCACTGCAGGCAGGTAGACTCGGATGCCTGAGCAGTGAATATCTCAGGCTAGGGAGGTGGTGATGCAGGTGGCAGGCATGTGTCCTGCTGATGTGCCTAGCCAAGGGGCTATTCCCTGTGGGCTGATTGTGGAAAAAGCTGCTGAGTCTGAGTCTTTCTGGCTGTTCCTCCTAGAGGCACCCGGCAGTAGGTGTGAGCTGATCTTGCCTGGCTTCTGAAGTAGCCTGACTCTCTGGTGTCTGATGATGAGTGTGACCCCAACCGGGGGATGCCTCCTGGACCTGCCCTGGGAAGACATCCTGGTTCCACATATCCTTTGCCATCTGCCACTACAGCAACTCTTGAGCCTGCAGAGGGTCAGCAAGTCATTCCAGTCTCTCATCCAGCTGTACCTGGCCAACATGCGCTGCTTTGACTCAAGCCAGGTATTGGATGGCTCTGATGCTGGGGGAGGACACAGATGTCCTTCTGCTCTGGAACTAACAGGGGAGCATCTATGTGGGGAGAAGAAACCCTTGGCAAGGAGGGTAGTTTCTGCTCAGGCGCTTGGGTAAATGGTTCAGGTGTCAAACTGGACAGATGGGCTTAGAGAGGAGAGGCAGTGATTCAGGGCCCAGCAATGCCAGTGTCTTGAGTAAGAGGCCCTGGGAGGAGTAAGCCTGGAAACTCCACCCAGGCCATTATGGGGCACTGGCTGGCAGAAACAAGTGGCATGTCCTCATGAAGGTTGTGCAGTAGGTTGGATCGGATGGGAGGTAACTCTGTGCTTGGTCTTCAGGGAAAGTTTGTGCTGTTCCTGGGAGCCACTGCCTGGGATTGGGAAAGACTGGAGTAACTGCTATTCTGGGAGGACACAGAGTGGTCTAGCAAAGAGATTTTTGGAGAGCAGAGGTGTGGAGCTCATCATGAGTATATAAATGCAGGACTGATATGGGATGGAGAAACCAGAATATCATCTAACTTATGGCAGTAGCCTTGGCATGAGGTGAGCAGTCTGATGGTAGGTTTTGCCCTGGGATGAGGACAGAGGATGGCTTTGGTCACTGTTGTCACAGAAGAAGAGAGGAGGGGAAGAGAGTGTTTGGTGAGGACCAGGCTTATCTGAAACCCTGGGGGAATGCCTCATTCTTCCTGGGTTCCCCACGCAGATTGGACCTGCCATCCCTCGAGCCGCTTTTGTTAACCTGTTGAAGGACAACGAAGTTCTGCAGCAGCTGGCACTCCAGAACTGCTCCGACTGGCTGACGGACCAGGAACTGCTCCCGGTCATTGGGCAGAACCACCACCTGCACCACATCCAGCTGAAGGGCTGTGCCCAGCTCAGCCGCCACGCGCTGGTGGCCATCTCACTGAGCTGCCCCAACCTGCGCCAGCTCTCTCTGGCTCACTGTGAGTGGGTGGACAGCCTGTCCCTGCGCAGCCTGGCTGACCACTGCAAGGCGCTGGAGGCTGTGGACCTGACGGCCTGTCGCCAGCTGAAGGACGAGGCCATCTGCTACCTGGTGCAAAAGTGTGGCAGGCTCAAGTCTCTGTCACTGGCTGTCAATGCCAACGTGGGCGACATGGCAGTTGAGGAGACTGCCAAGTGCTGCCCAGAGCTGGAGCACTTGGACCTCACGGGATGTCTGCGAGTCAAGAATGACTCCATCAGGTACTGAGTAATGTGGGGAACCAGGGTGGGGATGGCAGGTATCTGGGATGGGGAGAGGAAGAGAACCGGAGAGGAAAGTCAGATGTTGTCATGCTGAAAGCAATGAGAGCTTAGTCTGGGAGAGAAGCCACTAGCAGGCCCTTCAGGGGAGGCGCTGTGTGCTATTGACAACAAATTTCCCAGCATATCATGGAGGGTAGGTCTGGCATCCAGATGTCACTTGACTTTATCTCACACCACCATGGTGCTGTCCCCTAAGGATAGCACATGTATGGCACAGTCACGAGCACTGGGCTGCTGGGAGTAGAGGAGAGCATGAGTGCACTTAGGAGTCCTGACTTGCAACTTGCATGTGCTCTTTTTCTTGGCAGGGTCCTGGCTGAGTACTGTCCCAAGCTGCGCTCGCTGAAGGTCAAGCATTGCCACAATGTGGCGGAATCCAGCTTGAGCATCCTCCGAAGCCGTGGGGTGGAGCTGGATGTGGAGCCTCCGCTGCAGAGGGCTCTCGTTCTGCTGCAGGATGTGGTTGGCTTTGCCCCTTTCATCAACCTTCAGATCTAGAACTGCTGCTGCTGGGGAGGGGGGGACTGACACAATGCTGGGATCCCAGAAGGGTGCCAGATCTGGCTGCTGTGGAGACGTGCAGAGGGAGAGGTCAGTCCCATTGGTGAGGCTGGCTTGAGTGGGGCTCACTTTTTCCTCTGGGGCTGTTTAGCAGCCACTGAATGTTCATAAGTGGACTTCATTGGTGCCTCTGGGGAAAGCAGCTCCCTCTGCAGTGGCGTGGAAAGAGCGAGTGATTTGCAGGAACACCCATGGTGCTGAACAGGCCTTGGTCAGGCCAGCTAATAGATAGGATTTATTATTTGTTGTATTTTAAATCTTTAAGTGGCAGTTGTCCAGAAAGCAGAGGAGTGTCCCCTGGGGTGGGTGTGCAGGGCATGCCAGCAGAGCAATGGAACAAACCAGACCAGCTGGAGCAGAAAGAATAGCTGCCAGCCTTCCTCCTGGGAGAGGGCAGGCCCCTCTGGGCTCTGGGAGGAGGGCAGTGGACCTAGCTCCAGCTCACAGCTACTGGCCAGCCTGGCACCAAAGGACTAGCATGGCCCGTGTGTCTGCCCAGGCCAACGTGCTGGTTTAGGCTGCAGCAAGGTGGGAGTTGTTTTTGGGGGAACATGCTCCTAATGGCAGTTTGACTGACAGAAAAATGCCAAACCTAGCTGTGCTGTCACTGAAAGCAGTTGGTCATTGTCATTTGTTTCTTCCAGCATCTGACTTAACATTTTAGTAGTGCCCAGGCCTGCTACTGTATTTTGCTCCCAGTTATGTGGTTGGAGCTTTGGCTTTCAACAGTGGTGAGAAATGGCAGGAGTACTGACTCTGCTATCAGCTGGAGTTTATAGAGAGAGCTGCAGATTCTGTTGGCAGGGAGAGCCTAGGTCTGGAGTTGAGCCTAAGCCCTTTTATCCGCTAGGCAGTTAATCAAACAGCAGCTGCATCTTGAGAACATGATGAAGAGAGTAATTAGAGGAAGAGAGGATGACCCTGCTCCTGTCTTTGGCCCTCAGAAGGACTGGAGGCAGTGTTGTAAAGCATGTGCATGCTCTGGCTGAGCTACACACCAACTCACATCATCTTTATTAATACTGGTACTCAAAGCAACAGTGCACAAAGACTTGTTAAAAAGGTTGCTGCAAAAGCACATGCCACATCTCAGATCTAAAAATGTCCCATGCAAGGAATAGCAGAGAATGCCTAGGTCCTAGAGAGCCACTGTGATGTGCCCCTGAGGGCAGAGGGATAGCTACACAAGGAGAGAAGTCTCCTCAGATGGGTTAGTTGAGGAAGCTGAAAGCAGTGTCCTGGATTCCAGGTTAGTTCAAGTTAGTGGCAGGTGGAGTCGCCTCATTCCTAGCACCACACATCCATCCTGCCATGCCTGGCAGTGGGGTGGAAGGCTGAAGGGTAGGAAGACCTGGTTGTCAGTGGAACTTGTACTTCCTGGCTGGTTTTAGGCTGATGTAGGTTCTTTTCATCTCCTCACTCTCAGGCTTCTTGATGTCTTTGTACCTCTCTCCTTTTGTGCTCACCACCTGGTTATCAATATAGCGGATCAACTTCTTGGGAGCCTGGAGAGGAAAGATATTAACACCAAGTGGATGGACAGTGACGCTGTTAGAGAAAGGAAGGGGGCAAGCTAAAGCAGAGCTGCACTATGGGAGATGGGTGGGCTGCTTTACCACTGTCTGTGTTGGGAATCTTGGCCAAAACTGGGAAGGATGCTCTCTGATGGAAGGGACCAAGAGCCATGCTAGTCAGGAAAGGTTAGAACTGACAGTGCCTGCAGCACCTTAGCTGAGTGAATCTTCTCTCTCTGACTGACAGGTTCTATGAATGGACCTGCCTTTGGCCTGCCCTGTTGTTTTTTTGGACTTGCAGCCTGCTTTTTTTTTTTTTTTCAACCTTGGGACATTGAAGCTGCTGGTGAGCTGGGCCTGCTTACCTCTTTGGGTGGAGCTGGCCGATGTGTTTTCTGATCGTCTGCACTATCCACCATCATGTATCTGAAACACAAGAAGCATTTAGTGAACACTGTAAAATACATTGCCTGGAGCTACTCACAGGCTATGTCCCTTCTCCCCTGGCTGGTTTTTGGCTGGGCAATGTGTCCTACTTGCCTAGATTGCAGCTAGGAGAACTTGATGTTCCCCTCTGGATGAAATGGGCAAGAAGTATGTCATCCTTCTGGTCAGAATCTAGCAGGATTCTCCTGGAGTAGCATTCTTAGCTGTATGTGAAGGGTGTTGAAAACTGAGGTGATTGAGAATGCTGATAGCCACTGCAGAACCGAGAGAGGTACTGAGGTCTGGTGTGCTCTGCCATTGGGGCAGCTTTGTTCCTTCTCAGCCCAAGTGATGGCAGCCAGATGAGACATAGGTGAGATTACAGGACCAATCTGCTGCTTTTGCCCTGAATGATGGTGTTCCTTTCACACTCCCCCTACTACTTGACTGTGAAACAGGTCTGTGCTGGAAGCAACTTGATAAAAGCATCACCTCATTTCCTATGTAACTGAAACATCAGGGTCCAAGCATTTGCTTGCTGTACTGCTGAGTTGCTACTCTGAGATTTTGGTGCTGGTTTAGCACAGGTGACCATGACTTCTCCCTCAGTAGTTAGTATAGTTGCTCTTGTGTATCTTCAGCTATGGCGATCTGCTTTCTGTACCTGTGCTTGAGTGATGCTTAAAGTACAGGATGTTGCCAAAATGTCATTAAAGTGAAGTTCTCAGAAATATAACAAGAAGCTGGTGCTTGTTTGTTCCCTTGCCTGTCACTCTGAAATGAGCCTGCACAGGGATTACTACTTCTGCCTGGATGCTGTTCTGCCTTGCTTTATCTTTCCTAGCCCATCAACTGTTTATCCTGTCCCTGGGGAGAATGTAAAGTGGAAAAGATGTGGCTGGATAGACGTGTGGAAACTGCATGCCTGCATGAGGATATTCATGAAATACGAGATCCTAAAGCAGATCGATGAAACCACACTGTGGGTTCTCCCACTGAGAATTAAACACTTTTAGAAATGAATATAGGTAAACTAATCTAAAGCTACTTTAGTTCCCAAGAAATCCACAGGAGGACTTCAGAGAGGCTTCTTTAAATGCATTGAATTCACACCTTCAGCAATTGAGATTTAATCTTCCCAGTGCTGTTGTACAGGCAGTGTCTTGAAGGTATCTTTAACCCTGTTTGGAGTGTCTCCAAGAATGGAGGTATGAATGAGTTACTGTAGTTGTACAGGTCACCATGTGTTTGTTACCCGAACTGCAGCATGATGTTTGTGCCTTGGACCTTTAAACGGGACCTTAGCTAACAGCACTGTGACTTACACTGTATCTACAGGAGGCTGAAACCTTGCACGCAGCCAGTGCTGTGACCCAGCTGCTACAGGTAATGTGTTTCTGTGCCAGAGCTCTGAAAGAAACCAAACTTGTTCCATTGTTCAGGTTTTGTGGGTTGATTGTTGGGGTTTTTGTGTGTGTGTGTGTGTTTGGTTGGTTAGTTTTTCAGTTTTTTTGCTGCTTCTTCTCAGCTGGTAATTGTATTTGTGCTTAGATGTGTTCAGCTAATACCCAGCCCTAGTTCTTTACAGACCACACTGTTCCCCAAAGTGCTACCTCTTCATTTATTTGGAGCAAAACAAGGGGTTCTTTGCTTCTGGGTACTTACTTCTGTAGGATGACCTGTTTTAGTTCGTTGTGGTTGGGTGTTCTGCGAGGCCGTGCCAGTTCCTGGGAGGAGACAAGTTGGCGTGTGAATAGCACAACAACAGGGCATACAGCTTACCTGCTAGCTCAGTGAACCCAGCTGCTGGTGGGAAAGGGGTACCAGCCACAGCTCCACTGGGGTCCTGGCTTCATTGTGGGCACAGCCTATCCTAAGAGAGCCAGAGGAGGGAGAGGGGCTAATGCTCTGCATGATCCTCCTGGCTTATTGTGCATAAAGTTTCTGCAGTCAAAATTTCTGCTTGTAGCAGACAGTTGTGGCACTTGCATGTTCCTGAGCTCTGTCCTGCTCCTTGGCCCACTGCCACCCTGGTCAGAGTACAGTACCTTCACACTCACACCTGCTGGGCCAATTTCCACCTTCTCCTCCACAATTAACTGCACTGCCTCTTCCAAGTTCCCCAAGGCCATGGCGAGAGCCTTCTCTGCCTGGCTCACAGTACAGGCCGGGAACATCTCCAGTAGCAGCTCCACCCCATCCTTCAAATCAGCACCTTCCTAGTTGGAGGAAGAAACAGAGGTAAGTTCAGGATGCAGTGAGGAGAGGTGCCCTACAAAGGGCCTCTGGTTTTTCATGGTCAGGATATTCAGCTTGCCCTTCGCTGAAAGCTCTCTCCTTACCATCATTACTAAATCTGATACCTGAAGCTAATAGGGAATTGTATCTTTGGAAACATCAACTCCTCGCTCTTCTTTGATCTCCTCCCTCTGTATTTCAGCTTGTTTTAAAGCAGGGCTCCTATAACCTGACTTATCTGTGTGGCCATGCTTAGGAGTGAGCTTTCTGGATCCTGTGGTGTGAATGCCTGACTCCTGCCCACCTTGTGAAGTTATATGTACTTTGATGAGAAAGGAAAGGGCCTGCTAAACACTGACCTGAAGCTCCATCAGAAGGAATCACCATAGCAGCATTTGCTAGAATGCTGTGGACACAGAATGATTGTACTGCAGAGCAGGAATAGATCAGTACTGGAGAAATAGCAAGCCAGGGTGGGGGGGAGGAAGGTGGGGTAGATGTGGAAGGTGCTGCAGTACTTGTAGCTGCTGTGGGATCTCTGAAGCCATTGGGACAGGCTGTCTCAGCTATTGCACTGGCTTACCCTTTGCAGCCACTGAAAATGATGAGCCAGAGCATTGGCTCACAGTCTGTCAGCACATAATTGTCTGACAGTCTTGCTCAGGCCATACAATGGAGAAGACCATGGACACAGGTGATGCTGTGTCACAGCCTATGCTGTGATTCCTTCCAGAGCTGGAAAATGCCCTCAGGTGGTGCTGATGGCCTAGTGCTGTGTGACTGTCCCCAGTGTTCCTGCTCCTCTGTGGGGTACTCATACCTGGGCCCCAGCTCCGTCTGTTAGAGTGCACAGTCTTTCCCCGTTGCAGGCTCCAGCTCCAGGCTCCTGGCCCTTGGTCAGGTCTTCAGAGGGTGCTTCACTCCTGCTTTCCACAGCCTTTTGGCCAAGTTTTTCTTAAAGACACAGTGATATCTCCTGAGGAACAGTCCCACTAAGGCTAGAGAGCTCTGTGCTTTCTGTTGGCATTAGATTGATAGTGCACTGTGTGCCAAAGCAAATCTCTTCTTAAGTGACAAGACTTGGAAGCACTACTGTTTCTCCTGCCCTCAGTGGGGATAGCTGCAGCTCTGCTCCCACTGATCTGCAGGAAGCCACTGCTAGCACATGCTGGAGTGCCTGAGTTCTGCATTTCCAGGCTGTACAGGGCATTGGCTGCTTGCATATTCAATTCTACTTTTCAATTCTCAGTTTGCCAGTGCTACTGTTGTGGATACTTCCATTTCTAAGAATTCCCTGGTATTTGCTCTATCTTTGAACTAAGGTGTAATTTTGATTTTAAACTTGAGAATACACTGTGGTAGTCCCCAAGCTGCATGCAAGCCAGCACATCCTGTGATCAGGTTACTCTGATGCATTTCTTTTTTTACAGGCTCTCTTTCTCACTGTAGGAAGAACCATTTGACTTTTGTTCTGTCCTAAGACTGGGACGGTGCTTTCCTTCCACACTCTGGCTACATCAGGATCCTCAAAGGGTAGGATGCAGGGGAGCAGAGCAGAGCAGTAGATTTTGTCAAGTTCAAGAAAGCAGCAAGTAAGATAAAAGACAGGACTGTCTATTCTACATTGTGTAGCCTTCTGCTAAGACACCAGTGATGTTGCTAGACCAGCAAAACTCAGACTGGTTATGTCCTGGAAGGTTTGATATCCAGGCACTGCAACCTGTCTGTTCTTTGGTGCAAAGTACCCATGGAGTTAATTGATACAGCAATCCAGCTGGTCTGTGAGTGCTGAGGGCTGAAAATGCTGAAAAAGGGCCATTGTCACAGTGTAGTCTTCTGCAGTCCTGCACAGTACAGGTCAGAGCACATCACTGGATTTTGCATCTGTGCCAGGGTTCATGGATGAACAGCAAGTGACCTTTGAGAATGCTCAAAGTCAGATGTGATACATGTATTCAGCTGGATATTCTATTTGATGATGCACCTGATAAAGGCTGCCCAGTGGTAGTGCCACTTAGGCAGATTGCTGTCAGAGGCAGGCAGAAATCCTCGCTTTCAGAAATAACCTGCAGCAGAATTTCAACAAGCAGCCCTGAACTGGCTATTTCTTTCTTAGTACTCTGGCTTTGATCTCAATAGAGGTATTTGGAGAATTGATCGAGAGTTTTTCACTCCAGTATGTCTTGGACAGTATTCCATATGACTCCAACCTCCCATTTGTTGATGTGAAAAACCTGACTGAACATTGGGAAAAAACCCCCAAACCTGGCAATCAATTCAGGCTATCTTATGAGTTCCTAACTGTGACAAACAGGCTTGTATTTTATTCTGTGACATTGTTCAACTCCAAATATTAAGACTAAAAATATGTACAGATCTTCCTGTGCTGAAATTGTTTGTGTAACTCACCTTTGTTGCGAGCTTCACCAAGCCTTTCTGAGAGGGAGAACATCATTTCACAAACATCCCCACTGCAAGAGAGAGAAACTGTATAATTAGCACGAGGAATAAAAGCACTAGCCTATCCTACACTGCTACCATTTTATAGCAAGACAAAGCTTGATGGGATGCCCAGTAAAATCTACTGGTATTTCAGATGGCCAAGGACCCACCTGCAAACTATATTAGGATTGGCATCAGTGTACTCAGGCAAAGAGTGACTTATCATGATGGCTCAGGTTTAGTACTAATACATTTTCATCTAGTACATTTTCAACAATTCAGCAAAAGAATTTGTAGTACTGAGGAGCTTGGGGCCAGGCTCCTGGTGCAGGGCGTGCACATACAAACCAGTAACAATCACATACCTGTGGATTTCTGCAAAACCAGGGATATATGCCTCCATCATTTCCACAAAGGTGTCCATGTCAAAAGTCTCTTCAGAGGACTCTGGTGAGCCCAGCTCCTCCAGGACACCCGTGATATAAGAGAAGAAAACATCATCCATCCCACTGGAGACAAGAACACAGGCAGCAGGGTCAACAAGCCCGTTTTTTCCTTTCTCTCCATCCCCATTCTGCCTAACCTTGTGTCTTTTTAATACAGCACAGAAGGACCTATGTGACTGTATGTTATGAGGAGATACCACCCAAAAGGCCAAGTAGCAGGTGGTCAGTGCAGATAAACAGTGCACGTGGTCCTGCTTGCTGGGCAGCACTGAATGAAAACCCCAGCGTGTGTTCCAGAGGCTGTGCTCCTGTGGGTGCTTCAGCTGAGCTAACCAAAATATTCCAAATGCTCAAGGGCTTGGCTGCTCTATATTGGCTGGTGTTTCAGGTGAGGTTATCATGTTAAGTTAGACTTTCTATGGGATACAGAGTTCTCTGCTTGCTGCCCTCCACGCTCGTGTCACTGCTGCCACCAGCTGCAAAACTAGCTACTGTGTTCCAGCCTGAAGGTGGCTGTATCTCTGCATGCAAGCAGAATTCAAAATAGGGAGAGGCCTGACATAGATTATCCTGCTCAGAAAGCTGTTTGGGAGCGCTGTGGAATGAAGGAAATCCCATCTCCTAATGGGTATTACTGGACAGGAAATTAATCATCTTGGTCATCAAAGAAATGACATTGCTAGATTGCAATGCTAAACTGTAGTTGTTCCAGCACTGCCATCAGAGCCTGTGCAAATTGCTTACATCCTGGGTCTGACTTAAAGGAGAGCACCACAAAGTACAGGAAAACTACAGAATTCAGTATAATGCACAGAGTGACAATGCAGAGTTCAAGCAGGAACAATGATATTGGAACTGCCTATCTCAACATACCTGAGATCTGCTGCAGGGATGTGGGACTGGATGAAGCGTGTCAGTGTGTCTTGAATGATTCTTTCAAGCTCCATGTCTCTCTAAACTTTTTTCTTTAAAAAAAAAAAAAAAAAGAAAAAGAAAACTCCATGTAACTTTAATGAAATCAAAATAACAAGATCAAAATGCAGGTATGGTATAGGTAAGTGTGTTCTTCCCATGAGAACAATTCAAAAACTCCTCCAATGCCTTGTCATCTCTGGGTAACAGCGGGCAAAGATATCCATAAAAAGCTGCAGTATGAGGATCCACTGGGAAAAGGAGCCCAGCATCTTGGGCCCCTCCTGACTCTGTTGATGCTGTCAGTATGCAGCTGTACCGTACATTTAAAAAGTCCTCTCTAGGAAGCAAAGCTGGAAATGCAGATGTGTTCAGCTGCAGGGCCCAGGAACACCTTCTGAGCTGGAAGGAAGACTCTGTTGTCCAGTAAGGAAGAAACAGGGAGTGGGCATGTACACTCAAGTACAGAAAGGGGTGGACCTTCCAGCTAAGGGCATAGGCAGTGATGCTTGGACTTGACTCAGGAATGAGTGGGAGGAAGGGTAATGTCTCCTAAAGAAAGGACATCCTAGAGCATATTTTACAGGGAAATACCAAGCAGGGCACAGACAAGTAGTCTGCCAGCCAAAATATCAAAGGTCTCCAGGTCAGGCATGGAGTGCCAGTGGAATCCTGCCCAAACAGGAGCCCGTTGTTGTGTTGGGTAAATGAGCCATTCTACAATTGATGCAGCTGCAACAAGGGGCACTTGATAACCCAAAACTCAGGGGAGTTCTAAGAATCACAAAGCAGTGGCAGAAGGGGGCTGCCCACAGGCCTGCTTTTGGCTGAGCATGGATTGAACAGGGTGGAAAAAAAGCTGTTTCTTAACCATTCCTTCCCTTGGGGTCTACAGAGCTGCTGGGTGGACAAATTCCTGGTATAAGCACCAAGTTCTTCCCAGGAAGGAAACCAGCCTTGCATTCTGAGAAACTGATAACGGTCATTGGCCAGAGAGGTTCCAAGGGTCATCATGCTCCCATCAGTGCAGCTCTCTCATTTCAACCACACTAAGACCTGACCAGGCCTGTTTGACACAGAACTCATGGAACAGTCATATAGCTTGCTAGCAGACAATTCTGGTGTCCCATGAGAATCAGAAAGGTTTGGCATTTCCCTAGATGAGTCTTCCAGAGTTAGCAGGATATAAACAAAACCACCCCATGACACTCAGCCAAGTTTAGAATTAGGTAAATTGGGACATCAAAACGCCTTATGCATCATACCTTCAAAAGCTACACTTCTTCTAGTGATGACCTGCAATAGTTAAGGGGGAGATTCACTAGGAGAGTTTATCCTATGTGCTCAGTATTGTGTGGGAGTGATTTACAATGTACAAAATGATCTACAGCCCAAAGGCAGGAGAAATCACTCTCCTGAGAGCTCAGTTTTCCTGAAAAGATGTTACCATACTTCTAAAATTCCAGTCCTAATTGCAACGTGGGTTTTAAGGTCACTTCACTAGTTGTCACTAATTCAAATATATCTGTAAAAGTCCTTCTGCATGTCTTGTTGTTGCAATGTGTGTTCTGTGTAACACGTTGCACAGAATCTATTTTTAAAAGCATATGATGAAATGATACTCCTATTGCTCTGTCACAGCTACAGCCTTACAGTTTTGCACTGTCAGAACCTGAGACCTTCAGCTCCTGGAAATCCCTGTCACTTTTCTGACAAACTCCAGTCTTTAAACACTGGGGTTTTTTATCAAAGAGTAAACAGTGGAGCACTGTATGTCATCTCATTAAGACAGGCTTAGTTTGATACACCAGGAATGCTTATTAGAACCACATAACATTGCATGGCATATATATATTTCCTCACCTCAGGCAGAGAAAAGTATTAGTTTTCAAATTGTGAATGTAAAAATTATGAATTTTCTGTATTAGAGACTTTGCCCAGCATCTCAACAGGGTTTCCAACCCTACTCTCAGTGTTGAGAACCTAGTAGTCTCAGCAATCTCCATCCCCTTGTTGTATTCTCCTTCCCAACATGCTGATGTCAAGTTTATTTTGTTGGTTTGGTGGGGTTTTTTTGTAAAACAAACATAGAAATAACATCCCTCTAAAGTACCATTGTTCTTGTGGTGTATGAAATAGCTACTTATGTTACATTGAAGAAAAGTTGGTAGGAATCTGTATTCCTTTAAAAAAAAAAAGTGTGAGAATCTGAACTATTTGCATACAGCTAGATTGTTTTGGAAGGCTCTTTCAATTCCAATTTCAGTAATCATTCTCAAATGGCCAGTGTGATGGAATGGGAATCACTGTAAGCCTTGGACTTTTTACTAACAAGATAGACTTGAGCAATTTAGAAGAATGTTTCTGAACTAAGGAACTGCCATTTGGATGTATATCAACTTTTATGGGATCATAAATTTGTCTACCAATGACTAGAGGTTTCTGCAAGTGGAAGGAGTTGGGTGTTGTATCTTTGGATGTTTCTCAGAACAGGTTAGAGCAAGTTTAGGTAAATCTGATCTGAGAAGGTTCATTTAGCTCAAATGTCAGTGATTATTTTTATGTGAGTGAGTAATGGGACAGGATGGTTCACTGAGCTCTCTCTGAAATTTTTTTTGAAAAAGCACATGTCTTATGCTGCTTGGTGTGTCTGTGCTTGGGGAAGTGCATTTCTCTGGGATATAAGGCCCTCTCAGTGCAGCCTGTGACATACAGGCTCAGAGGAAACTTCTCAAAAGACATATGTGCAGGACAGAGAATGAACTGTGGCTATACTCCACTGAACTACTGAACTCAAACTCTTCTGGCTTAAAAGAAAACTTTCCAGGCTAAATGATACTTTACAGACAATTGCAGTGCTTCTATTTTTTTTATTTTTCTTGCTAAAGAAGTCCCTGAAAGGGCTTTCACAGTGTGGTTACTGTGGGAAAGCAGGCTGAGGTCACTGTGTGTGTTAACACAATTAACTGCTTAATGCTCTAAAATTAATATAAGACTTTTGTTTATAGCTTAGTCCCAGTAAACTACAGTGATAGAAGATAGTAATGCCTGTGGCCAGACTCAGACTCCTCTCTAGGTCTACCCTGGAAAGCTGTTCTTGGATACTGTGCTGACACAGGGCCCTTACCGGAGCAGACGTGTCACCTGTGTCACCTGTGCGAGGTCTTCTGCTCACGGCCAGTGGTTATGAAGTCACTTCAGTGCCTGCAGAGGAGTCGACAGTGCATCCTACGACTGCCAGGCCCAAGCCATGAATGAGGGAAGCCCTTTATGGGAAAGGAAAGCTGAATTAGCTGAAGCAGGAGCACAAGAGAATCATTCCATATATTAGTGTCTTTATGCTTTATGTCACTTGTGACCATTCCCCCGTTAGCTACAGCTTTATTCTTTGGAATAAAATGTATTTTGTGAAAGGATAACGTGGTTGTGAGAATGGTGTGCCTGTCAACCTCCAAATTCGCCGCGATGGTGCGATGTTTATCAACATCCACAGCTCATGTGGCAAGACTCCCTGCACAGCACCAATGTATTCCAAAAGCACTGGTGGCCTCATCGCCATGGCCAAACAGAAGTCGTCTCTCGAGGTTTTAAGGAGACAGACCGGGGAGCAAGCATCGCTGTCCGTGTGTGCCGGTCGCCACGGCGGGAGCCCCACGCTGGGCGGGTTTCACCGCGCTCGGGCTGTTCCCCGCCACCGGCCGGCCAGCTTTCCCTCGCCGGGGCTTGACAGCGAGGCCGCAGAGCGCCCGAAACACGCGGTGCACGGGCCGGGTTCCCCCCGCCGTGCCGCCCGCACCGTGGGTCGATCCCCGCACCGCAGAGGCTGCGCGTTACCCTGCCCGGCCCGCTGGACCGTCTCCCGTCCCCCGCTCTGCGGGCCCCGGAGGAGAGCCCCACTCCCGGGTTCAGGGGCTCCCGGCGCTGTGTCCCGCATCCTGTATGCCGCATCCCGTATCCCGTATCCCGCATCCCGCATCCCGTATCCCGCATCCCGTATCCCGCATCCCGTATCCCGCATCCCGTATCCCGTATCCCGCATCCCGTATCCCGCATCCCGCATCCCGTATCCCGCATCCCGTATCCGGTATCCCACATCCCGCATCCCGCATCCCGTATCCCGTATCCCGCATCCCGCATCCCACATCCCGTATCCCGTATCCCGTATCCCGTATCCCGTATCCCGCATCCCCGCGGGCGGGGCGGTAACGGGTGCGCGCCGCCGCCGGCGGGGGGTCAGCGGTCACCTGATCGCCCGCGCGCCCCCGCCGCGCCGTCCTCCCTCAGCGCGGGGCCCGCGCGGCGCGCGTGAACGCGTCACGTGGCCGCGCCCGCCGCCGGCCGCTGAGGCGCGCGCGGCCTGGCACGGCAGGGCGCCTGCGCGCTGCCGCTCCCGCGCCGCCATCTTTCGTGTGGGCAGAGGCCCGGGCAGGCCGGGGCGGAGCAGGAGCGCCTCGGGAGGGCTTGAGGCGGTGTCTGGCGTAGCCACGCCGGGAAAAGCGCCCAGGAGCTTTCCTCCGTGCCTGGCGCGAGAGAAGCGTTCGCTGCTGAAAGTAGCGTGGTTTCAAGTGTTTGGGCCAGGCTCTTCGGTCAGCCAGGGCTCTGTCACGGGATACTCCCCAAGGTACGGCCCGCTCGCAGTCTCCTGGCTAAAGAGCCACCCCGCTACACGCAGACTCGACGAGTTGCTGTATAATCATTCATTCCGCCAGTTTGGAAGATTGCTGTGTGTCTAGGGCAGGCTCAGGCCGTTCAAGAATCACAGAATCAATTGGGTTGATTGCTTCTCACGGACTGTGCTGTCTTGCAGCACAGACCGTGGGAGAGAGCTGTCCTTTGATTTTTATTTTTATTTTTTTTTTAGCTAGCTGAGGCAGAGGAGTTCCTTGGAACTTCCCCTTTGGCTTTTCTTTTTCTTGTAAGTGATCAGCCCTGCTCTGGACCTGAAAATGCCCAGGACGAGGCATTTTCCAGCACAGGAGGGGCTGATAAGACTGAGAGTGGAGCTACACCCCACAAAAAGAACTCTCTCTGTATTTGCCATCTCTTCAGAGCAACGAGAGATTCCATTGTTTATTACTGCACATTTTTTTTCACGTTTGCAAGTACTTTGCTTGTTAAATAAACAGTTTTTTTCCACTTTTCTCCAAGGAAATCTTTCCCGAACCAGTGAGCGGGAGGGGCCGCTTGAATCTGCTTTCTAGAGGGACCCTATTTGGAAGTTTCCTCCCAAATTTGTCCTAAATCAGGACAAGCCTCTAGAAATTTAACAGTTTTTAAACCTACGGCAAACAATTGCCATTACCTTGTTCGACCTAACCTTCCCTCATCAATTCTTAACTGAATTAGAAAGCACATTCCTAAACTACTTTATGTTGAGAGGTTCTACCAGCTTTTTCCAGGTAGTTCGTGGCATTCCATTCATCAGCAGAGTTTAAGGGTTTGTTTAGCCTCAGTCTGTTTTGTAGTTTCCTTGGCTTGCTTGGAAACCTCGAGGCCCATAAGAAATTTTGAATGTTCTCAGATACTGTCAGTTCAAACAGTTTTTAAATTCTTACAAATCTTATGATTTTTGTATGACAAATTTCAGCACAGAAACAGACTGGACCTCTGTTTGCTGTTTTCTTCCACTACCAAGACTTTGAAGGTGACCATCAGCCAGGACGATGATGGGAGGAGAAAACCACACTGGACTTTGAAGCAGAGGTCTCAGAAAATCTAAGTTAAAATACCACTTAAATTCTCCTGTTTAAACTATTTAAACTTCTAGGTTGTGTACATTGAGTACACTAGGAACTAGTGGCTTCTTTTAGTGTACTTTGTTGCAATTTGATAGTTCACTTACCCGCCTCACTGTAAACCAAACTGATGTAAGAGTGGGATTTTTTAAATTACAGGAATAGAAGAGGACTAGTCTTGTTGTACTGGTAATAGATACTAGAAAAAATAAGGCATCTAATAGCTCCCCAATTTTAAATTCAGAGAGGTTTGACCTAAAGCTCAACAAAACCTCCACAGGGATTCCCTATACAAACACACAAAATACACCCTTTATTGCGAGTCCAGGCGGAAAGAAACAACAGCACAGGAAATTGTTCTTGGAGAACCCTTCTACTCGTCAGTCACAGGCTGTTGCAAACCAGAAAGGTTAACACACCATCTAATCATTTGATAGGATTCATATTCCTTCACAAATGTGATGAATAATGCAAGTGTGTTGAATCAAGCCAGAGGAAAATTGTTCCTTCTCCAGCCTTTTATTAACTCCTTGTGGCATAAGGTACTTGAAATCATAGAACAGTTTGGGTTAGAAGGGACTTAAAGATCAGCTCCCCACTATGGTCAGGGATGCCACCCAAAATGAACTTGTTCTGTGACATTTTAACGTGTGGGTGGAGGATTCTTGTATGTGAGAAATTTGACTTTTACACGTGCTTCTCTTTATATGTAGCTTGAAATTAGAGAACAAAAAAGTACGCCTTCCACCTGGTTTTGCCCCCTGCTTAGTGCAGACTTAAGTGTTCCCTGTGATGGGTATTATGCTGTTTTTGTATGCTCTAGCTTTGAAAGGCTCTGGTGATGGGGCTTAATCTGAAGCAAGGCACACTTTACTGGGATGTGTTTCCTGATATTTAGGCTTTATTTCCCATTGTTTTTAGTTAATCTTGTCACCGGTTCGTATGTGTCCTTGAGACTGCTTAAAATACTTTCCTGTGGCTAAGCCTAGAATATCAGTACACAGCTTTAAGTTTTGTCCGGTGCTTTTATTTTTACTAACCCAAACCGCATTTTAATTGTGATTTATCTTCAGCCCTCTTCAGACCCCCATTTTTGCAATTTAGAGAAAGGGTATTTTGAGAACAGAGTATTTTTCTTTTAAGTAGCAATGGGTGTTCAAACTCAGAGCCCTACAAAAATTTAAACAACTTCTGAAAGCTCCCACGTCTCCCACATTTTCTGCTGCAGCCCAAGGAGATTCCAGGTTTCCAATCCCGTTTTCCCGGGAGTTCGGGACGGGGGCCTGGCGCCCTCTGCCGGGTGTGCCGTGGAACGTCAGGCGTTCCTCGCTCCTGCTGATTCGCTTGTTAGGAACGTGCTGATTTTGGCATTCCTAAAGACGTTTCCTTCGGTTGATGCTGGGAAAACTCGTGTTGCAATTTCAGAGTCTGACAGGTAGAGTAATCTGCATCTCTAGGTTGCAATTAGGTTATTAGAGCCTATTTGTCTTTTCCCCTTTCTTGGTAACATGGAGTTCTCTACTTGAATATTTCCCTGGGCTTTTTTGTCACTCTTTGCCTCCTCTTATGTACATCTTGTCATAGTTACAAAGGTCTTGTAGTCAAATAAGAGACAATTCTGTGGCTGTGTGTGACGAATCTGTCCCATTCCTGTATTGTGACTTAGTTAGCTTTCTAGTGTTCACAGGTATGAAGAAATTTTTTTAAATTATTATTTTTGTGACAGAGAAATGAGCAATTTGTCTAAAAATAAACAACAAAGTATGTGAATAATAAGTAAATGAATAATTTGTCATCTTTCTGTCAGGCAACTCGTGCTTTGCATTTGTCTTGCAGTTTTATATACAGTAGGCTGGAGCACAGAGTGATGACATGTATTTCCAAAAGGCTCAGTATGAGTCTGTGGTGGAGCCAGAAAAAGGAATCAGGAATTTGTGTTCACTGACTGATCCAGTTAGAACTCTACTACTTGTGGGCATTTTTGAAGACGTGGAAAAATAAAATAATCAGTGAACAAAGGGGTTTTTTCAGTCTCTGATTATAATACATTGACTAAAGGTAGTCTGTAACAGGCTGGGATGCCTGGAACTGCTCCAGCTTGGCCAACTTTAAAGGAGCAGTAAGAAGAGATATTGAGGAGCACCGAAGAGGCTTTTCATCTGCAAAAGGCTATTGGTGCTCTTATATAGCATGTTGATGTAACTCTAAAGTTGGTGGAATTATAGCAAATAATTTTCCAGCTGACAGTGTCAGATGGTCTCATGGCTGGGAGGAGTTTTTAGGCTACCAAATATTTGAATATGCTGTCCCGGTGCAGATCTTGTAAGCGCTGTGTGCTCTATGATGGGCAGCTCTTCCCAGCTTCTTGTAGGTGCTGCTAGTTAGGGTCCCATAGTAGGCTGGGTCTTAGTCAGTGTGTACAGCCCTCACAATGCTCACTTCTTTTTTTGGCAAGAGTGATAAAGGGCTTTCTCAGTACTTATCTCTTGATCAACAGTCTGCTACTGAAGGATGTTGTGTCCTTCTGTAGAAACTGACTTTGCAATATAAGTATTGCTGTGATTTCTTTGCATTTTCCCTGCTGCCAAGAAGGACTTTCTCACCCATAATACTTCTCAGCCATGAGCCAAAGTAGATATTGGACAGTTTGCCAAATTAAGGCCAAACTGTTTGAAATTTAATTTATTGGAAGCTTGTTAGTTTGTCATGCATATTATCGACAAAAGTATTGACAGGGTCTGTTCTTCTGTTGCATTCATATGTGAAAGTAATTTTTGTCTTCTATTTTTTGTAGCAGCTAATTCAGCCAGAATTCAAGTGTGAAGGCTTTTCCTAATTTAGAGGAATTTTAAGAACTGGAAAATTATGCTACGTAACTAGTTATATTTGAATACGTCTATAAATTTACATAGTAAATGCCTGACTTTGCAGTTAGCAGAACTAAAATATGGAGAGGATCAGAACACTGTTTAAGCACTCTGTCTTGCTGCTATCTCTAATTCCTTTTATTCAGATGTGTTTCTTTTGTTCAGATGTAATGGGAAAAAAAATCCAACTATTTCAGTACTGGCAAAAGCTCAGGACACGGTCTTTGATCCTCACCTCCCTCTGTCTTTAGGTATTATCCTCATTTCACAGATGGACAAAGTAAGGCAAGGAACATGTGACCTTTTTTTCTTAAAGCACTTGGAGATCTGCTGCTGAAAAGCATATGAAAAAGCTACACACTTCTTATACAGTTATGTAGCTTTTCTTTAACATATCCAGCTACTTCATCTCAGGCAAACTGAAAAAAGGAAATATATTCAGCTGGGATAATGTACCTGCCTGCAGAGCATTCTGATTAAATTATACACCATAAAATTATACTTGAGTGGGTAATGTAGTAAAAATAATAATGATAATAACAATAGTAATAAATAAATAGGATGTTGCCTTCAGGAGTTCCCTGAAGAGCTCCAGTTAATTTGTGGATTTTAAAATTCTGATAGCTGTTATTTGTGATATATGGAAAATACTCCCTGGAAGTGCATTCAGTTCCTTGTCTTCTTTTGATGTCCTGCTGTTGGAGAGTTCTGCATTTTAGTTTTGACTGGCACATAAAAGAAGAAGAAAAATTAGTTTGAAAAATTAGGGTTAGAAGATAAATTTGTTGTGAGGAGCAATGAACAAACAGTACCTGAGAACAGGCATGGCCTTTGAAGAAAGGCTTAGTAACTACAAGTAGATTTCCATAGGTAGGTATTTGTAAAACCACTGTACCAAGTGTGCAGTGGAGGGTGAATGTTGTTAAATAGAGCTTACCATATTCTAGTCGGGCTGTGCAGAAATTATCTGCTTACAGATACAGCATAGTCTGGACAACCAGAAGGGTAAGTTTATCCCCTTTCTTATTTTACTGTACTGTTGATTTCTTCCTGTGGTATCAAGTAACCCTGCGGTGTATGAGAGGAGCGAACTCATTTAATTTGAGGTAGCCCAGTGACTTTGCTTTTTTTCCAAGACCAAGTCCTCGGCCCTGGTGTTCGGCAGCAAGGGGAGATGCTCTGCGGGAGAACAAACCGGGAGCAGGGGAAGGGCGCCGGGGGTGCTGGCCAGAGCAGTGCGGCAGCCGAGCACTAGATGCCACTCTGAGGCCACTGTAGGAGCCTGGCAACTCGGCAGCATCCCGGCACAGAAGGCTGGGAAGGAGAGCTCTCGGAAAGCCCCGCGTGGGAGGGAGACAGGCCGAGCTCCTTGCATACCCCTGCGATGACGCTGAGAGAACAAACAGCGAAAAGGTGAATCAGGGGCCACCGGTGCTGCGTTTGAGCCCCATGTGAGGCAGGGCCAGCAGCAGGTGCTTCGGATGGGAACGAAACCTCCATCCAGAGCCAGCAAATAATCTCCCGACTTCAATGGCTTTGTGCACAGGTGTCCCCACTTCTGACCTATTAGCCAGATGGGCTCAAAAGGAAGGAGGAAGAGCAAGGTGAAAGGGCAGTTATAGCTCACTGGATGGAGTTTCATGAGAGTTTAAGGGTGATCTGAAGACCCCTGGCTCTTACCGTGTTTCTGCTGGTACACTTGCCCTACAGATAGGTCTTTAAAAGTCTGTGATCAATAGAAATACATTTAACAACCCCCTCTTTCACCATTCCCGTACATGCCCTAAACATTGGGCTGAGAACCAGGCATCCAAACTGTGTATAATCTGTCTAAACTAATAATGGGCATGAGTCACAAACCTCAGCATGGGTATTACGTGGCTCAGAAAATTCAGGAGTGTCTGAGGAAAGGTTTGGCTTGTTGTCAGGATAAAGGCTAGTTGTGCAATCTGGAGTCAGATCAAAGCTGAAATGTGGAAGGAAGTTTTGACGGGGCAGCATCTTTTCTGGGAAGTGACTCTGCTTTGCTGAACAACTTGAAAAGGAACACTTTCTGTGAGTGACCCATACTATACATCTTCCAAAAAGTACTCCCTGTTCATGCAATGTAACATTAGCAACACAAACACACTGCTTTAAAGTACTGAAAAAGCTGTGAACTACTAAAAGGGCAGTGAAAGCAGAGAAACATATATCTATTTCGTTTTATGTGGAGGGATTTACCAAAGCAGCATCATAGTTTTGAGTGAACTGTGTGGCTTCTAGTCCTCAGCCTTAAGGATGAATACATGTCAATCTGGAGGAAACAGGAAGGGATGAATCCTGGTAAAAATCCTAGTCACTGATGCGTATTATTTCTCTTCAATTACTTGGTATTCCTACATAATCAGAAATAGTGTGCAATGCATTGCTAAAGGAGTTATGTTAGTCTCAAGTAGCAGGCTTATAGAGAAAATAAGATTTTCACTGCTATTAGCTACAGGAGTTTTTTAGGTAGAAATGGTGAAGGTATATGTCTCAGAGCTGAGGGGTTTTTTTTTGAGTGCTAACTTCCTAAGAACACTAGCATTGCTTTTGTGGCCTGTACTGTACTGCAACCCTCCCATGTGAACTGTGATTGGACTCAACCCTGTTGTGGTAGAGTTGTGGGTGAGTTTGACCTTTACAGAGTTAAGTACTCAAAAAGAACTGCTCTTGACAAAGTGCAAGTATAATGCATTGTCTGGTTGTTTAATTCTCTACACCAATTGGTCTGTATAAAGAATAAACAGATATTTACTGTAACAGGTTTTATGTGAGCTCAAATGGTAGAGGATTGTATTTTTGGTGTTCAAGTCCCTATACTTGCTCTTTGCTGTCCAGTTTAAACATTTGTTACACTGGGTTCATAAATCCTACTAGTGAAACACAGCCAGCATGCCCTAGAAATTGAGTGCCACCTCAGTAGCCAGTTTCTTGTAAAAAGTATTAGATAGAAACATTCTGTCTTTCCTGCCACCACCTACCTTCTGGAAAAAATAATCTTCTAGAAGAGTAATTGTTCAGTAACATACAGAAAGCCCATATGCATTCCTTCTGTGTATCTATAGGTATAGAGATATATATGTCTACATAGATAGATAGGTATATTGTCCTGTGGTTGTCTAAGTGCACTCAGTAATCCATCTGGGGTCCCTTAGATGTGTGACTAAAACCCAGATACTTAATGTAAAGGATGTTGGGTCAGTGTTTGTTTTCCTTAACTTGAAATTAAATGTAGAAGTGACTTCTTTGAAGTAAAGCATTCTCAGATATTGAGGAAGGAGTTTGGTCTTTTGCATGTGAACTACACAACCATTGCGCACACACACTTTTATCCATGAAGCCACCCCAAGTCCTAAAGTGGAATTTCAAGGTTCTCTGTTGGCAACATCCATCTTCTGCACCCTCCTCATATTAGCATTGATCTACAGGGGAAATAGAGAACACGGCTGTGTTATTATATACCTGACTGCAATTTCTGCTCTAGTGATTGAGTGTACATACAGAATTTTTGAAACATGGCCATTCTAACTTATTTTGTCTTCCTGTCAATAGCGTGGCACTTGTCCAAATTATGGATCGATATCAGCTGATCTTTTTATGTTAAACTGTAATGAAGTTGCCTCTCTTATTGGAGATGTGATCTTGCTTCAGGCAATGCTTTTAACTGCGAACTTTTGGAATGGAAATGGGGGAGAAGGAAAACGGAAGCAGAGGAATGAGCAAAAGCCAGAGTGGAGAATAAAAGCATTCCTTCCTCTTTTTGAAAGAGGTAGGAGTTGGGTAAGAGGAGAACTTGGATATGAAGAGAGCTGGCTTGTTAGGATTTGTACTAGTATGGGTAAGGTTAGTCTCTACTCTCTTCAAAGTACTGTCAAAAAGCCAGTGGTGGACACTGGGAATGAAAGCCTGGCTCTCTTGAAATTTCATGCAACGTTACCTTTAATTTCTGTATTAATTTCTATTTTAATTTCTATTTTAATTTCTATTTTTTTTTCTATTTCCTAAAGTTTGTGAAATCAAATAATTGAAAGAACAGAGGAAAAACGAAATGAGATGTAAAAGGGGATATTAGATCAGCTATTTTTCCCTTGTGAGCAGGATGAGATCATCTCTACAGTGACTTCTCCAGGTCATTATCTAGTTCAGAAGAGTTTCAGGGTATCAGTGTTGTGTCATAGCTGTAGCACAGAGCAGCTGAATTCCTACAATTTCATAGGCATTCACTGAAACTCTTCAGACTGCCTTTGCTTTTACTTGAATCTTGTTTAACTTGTATGGACAAAATGCAGAGGGCAACTTTTTCTATCCCATTTCTAAGGTAAAGGGTTTGTGGAAGAAAGATATTTTGTCTTGCTTTTGGAAAAAGAGTCTGTGGGGGTCTATCTTAATTTTACTTTGTAAGGGAAAAACAATGAAGAAGGGAACAGATTTGAGTTTAAAGGGCTATACATTTCACATTCAGTATATCAAACGGAATGATCTGGATTTTCAAAAAGTTTGCCTGGGCAGGAATAGCTAAACAAATCTGAAAGAAATTTGCAGTCAGTGTAAATCTGCATTTGAAGAGCTTGCTCAGTCACTCCACCTTAGACAAACCTTTGTTTTACATGATCCGTGTTCTTATTTCTGAACTGTTTCATACATAGAATGCTTGTAAGCATGGACAATTATGCACAGACTGTTGAATGAAGACAGATTGTGAAACTAGAAAGGGGAAATTCAGTTGTAACCTCACTTTATGGATAGTAAGATAGTTACACCTCCGAGGATTTTGCCCAATTACTTTGGAAATTAGAAGTCAGACTTAGTAGCGGGTGTAAAAAGAAGAGTGGCATTCATGACCGCTGAAACATTGTGTGGGGGAATTGTGTGCATTACAGGGAAATAAACATCATGGAGCTGTAGTTCTCAGCCTTGGCTGTTTTCTATTAGCAAACAGGTTACCATAACTGATTTAAACCCTTTCTTGGCAAAATTTAGTTGATTCCAGCAGATTTACACCAGAGATTAGTTTAATCTTCAGTTTGCCTAGTTTTCCAGCCCAGAAGGACTATTAGCTTGTGTGCTGTGGTCTGCCACACAGCATAGGCTGCAGAATTTCACATAGTTATTCAGCATCAAACCTAGTAACTGGTATGGTATGAAAAAAAGTGTCTTTCTGCAGGGAAAAATCTGAAGGAAAGACTTTTGTAAAATTGCTGGCATGATCAAGTATTCTTTTTTTTGACAAGGCTGAGACCTTGATTCTATTCCTAATTCTGTGTCAATCAAACTTCCTCTCCATGCTCTAAATTTCCATGCCTATAGCTTGAAGATAGGATAGTTAGTCTCATCTGGAAATAAACTTAAATTCCATAGCAGAAGACTGATAAATGTAAATAAAAAATCACTCAGTGATTGTAGTCGGCTCCCTCCGCTATCACTTTTGTTCTTCTGCATTTCTCATTTTGCTTTTCCCATCTGCAGATCTGTGATATTTTTACTGAGTGCAGTAAATGATGTGCTGACCTTCTACTGCCTTTAGTACTACCCACTAAAATTTTATCTATGTTTTCTTAAAGAAAAGTACAAATGAAGACAAATTTCTCTAAAATCTTAGGCATTCGAATAGACAAAATGCCAACCTAGCTTTTAATTTGTTCATAAAACAGCACTTCAAGAGCGTGTGTTGTTGCTGTTATTTACATAGCTGTGTAACGAGATGGGAGGTTCATGAGGTTTTTTTGTTTCATGTTGCATTTCAGCTTTCTTTTAGTAATTACTCTAGCAAATCTGTCTGCCGAGTGTCTCACGGTTGTGTCATTCCAGCCTCTAGAGTATTCATGCCATGCTGAGGTTGGAATTCAGATTTTGTGTCTCAAAACACAAGGATTCAAGTACCCAGAGACAGTGGTGTGTAGTGCTTGTGTTATGTTTCTGCCCAGGAGAAACTGTCCTGCAACTCAGGGACTTGGTTCTGGATTATCTCCTGATTTAAGTTGAACATTTGTATCTCTCCATGCGAGTATAAAAGAGAAATGACTGATGTGTTCCTTGTCCCTAAGTTTTAGGAATAGGGACTGACAGCTGGAGCCTTTGTAAAGAAAGGATCCGTAACCAAATGGACCCATGGGATGTAGGCACTTCGTTAGAGTTCAATATCATAGTGACAGGTACCTTAGGAGTGAGATCTAAAGATTAGATTATATGGCAAATGGAAGCCCCAGTTTCCAAGTGTGCTTTGCTGTCAGTAATGGTGTCATGGGCATGAATGTCTTGAGCAAAATACACATCACTGACAGGAAAGACTCAGGAAGAGGGTGCAACTTCTCTGCTTCTTATCTTGGTTTTGCATTTTATTAGATGCTAGGATCAGTCTAGTCCCTATTGTTTTCACAAACAATATGAGGCTCTTGTCTGCAGACTGCTTTACGAAGGGTTGGCCCCTCTGCAGCCCTACCAACAAGCGCCCTGTACTTGCTCTTCCCTTGTTATTTGCCAACTGAGTGATGCTACAGAATCAGCGCTGTCTTTGCCTCTCGTAGGCCTTCGGGACTGGTAACAGTTGCTATTTTCCTCATACCTTCTCCGTGCTTTTTCTGCTCTCTCTTCGGCTGGCACTCCTGGATTCCCCTCTCCTGTTCCCGATCATTTGGTCCCGGGAGTTCACCGTGCCTCTCCATCCTTTCCCTCGCCTTGTGCTGCCCTGTTGCAGCCTTGGTCCCCGGGGGCTTGTGTGTCCTGCCTCGCCAGTGTTTGCCTTGCCTGGTGCAGCATTCAAGCAACACCTTAATAAAAAGCTTTCCTCTCTTATCTCCTCTCTGCTGCTGTGCCACTGGGCTGGGGATCGTGTTCCCATCTCTTTCACACGCACACCTGGCCATAAAACACTGGGTTTGTTTTTAACCTCAAACCAGGGAGCTTTAATTAAAGAGACAGTGACCTCTTTTATGAGTTTGCTCGCATAGGGTTTCAGGGCTATTGTCACATACAGCTCACATAACAGAGCACCATTGCACAAAGCTCCATTTACACATCCTTCCCTGGCTTTTTTCCTCTCCTCTTTTTGTTTTCCAAACGCAGAAGGAGGTTGTTTTCTTGTTTACCCCTAGGCAAAGTTGTCTCTCATGTTAGTAGCCTATGGCTAACCGTTTCTTTGAAGAGAACCCACCTTTCTTACTAACACATGGATGTCATTAGACTTGCAGAAATGTTATTTTTTAATCTATGTAAGAAATAGTCTTCTGGATATGAATGACTAGCTAAAACAGATCTTTGCTTCTCTTCTTTTCCCTTAGCTAGTTCTTATAGCTGTATAATAGAATTTGTGTGTTTCTTATGACAAATACTTATTATTCACTGTTGCATTTACCTGTATTCATTAAGTTTCAGGTGCAATAAATAGAATTTTTGATATATGCTTAAGAATGATATGTGTAGGAACAGACACTAAAATTTGTCCATAGTTTTACACAGAATAGTTTACATGTAATTTAAAGAAAAAACTTTCACAAATACAGATATGTATTCTCCAGCACATATATTCAAAGATATACAAACAGAAAGACACAGAAGTGTGTATGCAGCCCAGAACTTATTTGAGGTATGCAGACTTCTAAAAAAGGCACTCATGCACAGAAAAGAGACAGCTGGGACACAGACACAAGGAACCGCATAATTGGTGGAATACTGAGGCACACAGGATATGCACACACAAAAGAAAAAAAAAAAACCACAAACAAACCATGTGGAAAAGTGTAGCTGCCCTCAGAATACACCTTGTATGTAGACCTTTGAAAGCAGGCACAAGGATAAGTCTGCAGGAAAACAGGTATGTAGAAACTGATGCCCAGTTAACTCTAAAAGTAATCTATAAGTTGCTGTGGACACACACAGCATGTTCAGGTGCTGCAACTCTCACTGAATTGTGCAAGATTTTTGCATTCAGTGGTGTTACTTTCAGGAAAAGCTCAATTATATGAAAAAAAAAATTACACTGCAAAGCTTGTAGATATGAGAACACGTGCCCTTACACATACAAATAGGTAGATATATATTGATGTGAATACTGATACATATTTTTTTACTTAGTCTATTAATAGGAGTTTGCCTAGACACAAATATACCACACACACAGACCCTTAGACACACACAGATATACCCATGTCTATGTTCATTGAGAGAGACTCACTCAATATCTGTGTATGTGTGTGTTGGGAGAGGGTCATAACCTCCTCCATTCTTCTCCTGAAGGGGTTTGGATAATGAAGGGAAAAGAAATGAGGCCTGGGGCTAATTTGTAGTGGCATTTCCTGGCCTCTCTTATGCCAATGAAGCTCCGTTTCATCTTTAGCCTTATCAATTCTGCAGTCATGTGGCTTTCCGCTTGGACGCCTCTGTCTCTTCACCCTCCTCCCCAATCTCCGATGCTAATGGAAACTTCGTTAATGCCATTAATCTGCTGACTGGGACAAGTCAAAAAACATATCCACACAATCTGAGCCAGGGCTGCAAGCGTCCTGGGGCTGCCAAACAGAGGCACCCCTCGTGCTCACTGCATTCCTGAAGGAACTTCACATTGATTTCTTTCTTTCTTTCCTTCTCTGCTTTATTCTTTGACGACCTTGCATCCCTTCAGAACAGGCATCAAGTAGATGGCCTTTTCTTCCCTATCCCTCATAATCATATTTCTTCAAGAATCCTTTCCCTAGTTGCAGAGCTAGTACTTTCTTTCAGTGTCCCCTCATGGTAGCCTTTTTGTTCTTATGCTGTCTTTGGCGACAGACCTGTTATTCCTCTTGCCTAATAGAATTTCATAACTATCCAAATGTTATGTGAACCTGCTCGGGCTGGTCTAAAATGAAAAGCATTCCACTCTACCTTGATATTAGCAGACAGAGTATAAGTCTCTCATTATCCAACCACTGTTACTATTGTTCCAGTGCAGTTGCCACTAGTTCTGTCCTTGAAGGACTGTGCTGTTGGGGTGCCTTGTCCTCTGGAATGTTCTCAGCTTCCCTAAATAATTTTTTAGGAGTGAGAACTTAGCATTGCTCTGCGTTTTACCACTTTGCCATTGTCTTCTATCACAATTGATTATAATTTTTAGTGATGTATCATTTTCTTAGCTATGACTTCAACTTTCCTTGCCAGTGTAGCACACCTGCAGAAACTTGAAGCTCTGAGCAATGATTCACCATCTCCTTATTTCATAGTATTGTCCAGTGGCTGAGCATGTGGAAGTCCCATGTGTCAGGATTATGCTGGCTGAGGTTTCACCAAGAAGAGAAAATAGACTCTGTGTGATACTTGTTTTAGGAAAAATTTCTGTGATAATCAGAGTTCATAGCTAGCTCCTGAGAATGTCAGGATGTTGAGTGATCTGTATTTGATCTGCGAATCTTTATATACATAAATGAAATAGTGACAGTGAAGAAGGAAAAGACAGCTAGGAAAGGCATGCCATTGGAGTTGTGACATATGGATATGTTTTGAAAAAAAGCATTAAACTGATGAAATCGAGGAGAGAAGTTGGCAGTTCAGCATGAACTTTGATGATGTCAGGCTAAATCTGAAATTATATTGGCCATGACAGAAGGCTGAACCTTAGTTGCCACCTTCACGCAGACATCACAGTAAAAAGGGGTTGTTTTACAGGGAGAAGACAAAGAAGTTTTAAGTTCTTCAGCCCTGGCAGGGTTGAAGTCAAAAGTTCATCCTCATGTGGTTTTGGGTACACAGAATGCATGTCATTTCCCACAGCCAGGAGATGCTCCCCTGAACTGAGCATCTTCTTCCTCTGCCAGTGCTGGGATGGGACATACTTTTTATCTTCAGGGTATATTAATGCATTGCACATTCTGATGTAGAAAGATTCATGCTGGTTGGTACCATGCTTAGTTTTTAGGCATCACTGAATAAGGGAAAGGGGGAAAAATCAGGTAGAGAATGTTACATCTTGGTACAAAAGAAAAAAACCCAGCAGCTGAGATACTCAGTGCCCTAAAATTCCTGTTTAGATGACTGGGGCAGTATCTGTAAACCTAAGACCAGCACCTGCTGGAGCACTTTCAGAGCTCCAGTGAAAACAGAGAACTAAGAATCAAATACTTGTAGTCTTAATAAGTACCAGGACAGATAACAGCTCATACAAGACTACTCATTTTGGTTTAGACAATAAATTTGCTTTCTGTTCTTCTGTGATTCAGGATTTGAAACTGAAACATTGGGGCAAAAAATGATCATCCCACACTGTTCTGTCCAAGAAGAAAGGAAGAAGATCTTTAGATGAGCAAGTAGTTTGTGTGCATTAAGTTGTTCCATTCCAGAGGGTACCTTATTAGAGAAGCAGAAACGCCAGGAAGCTAAGCCCTATGCAAGATCTAAAATTGTTCAGCCCAGTGACCTTGGCAAGTTTTTTACTCTCTTTGTGTATCTAGACTTTTCCTGCTTCAAATATTCCTATCACAAACTTCTTGAGAAAGAAATTTCTTCCTGTGGGTGCATCCAGCTAGAGAGTTGGTCATCAGTTTGGCCAAAGTCACTCTACAGTAATATAACAATCTATGCCTCCATAGGCAGGAATTGTGCATTAGACTGAGAAGTAAAAGATGCTTTAGACTTCTGACTGGTGCCAATAAATAAATAAATTCAGCAAAGCCTGCATTATCTGCCTTGGGTACAGGGAGCATCCCAGCTGTGGCAGCATAGAGCCTATTGAGGTTAAATTTGGATCATGTCATGATGCAGCCTTCACGCTGGGAAAGAAGTTTAAAATGTCAGTGCTGTATGTGTTTGGAAAATTTATATTTGAATGCCACTGCTATGCACAAAACTGCTGCTGCCCACTGGCTGTATGCTCTGACCTATTTTTTGATCAGTCTTTTCTAACTGCTGGACTCATAGGAGCTGTCATACAGCTATGCAGATGCTGCCCAGCTTCCATTTGGTCATGGAAGATGTTCAAAAAGAGGTGGCAAATGCAGTTTTTCAGTGAAGCAGTATTTTATTGCAGTCATGACACTCCAAAGAGATGGAGTAGATAAAGTTTGTTGGTTGAAATAACACCAACATATCCATTGGTCTGAAAACCAAGGTTTTTCCTACTTTGTGCTGTTTTATTTATTACAAGATTTTATTTTTTTTAAATGAAACCTGTGAGTGGTAGTCAGGCAATGCAGCTTTTACTTCTGGTTCTGTTAAAAATTTGTGTTTTGCTCTTGGGATAGCAAGATTTGCATAATCCATTTGTAAAGTAAGGAAAATAACAACTCTTTCTTGCATTCTTCTCTGTCTTGTCTAACATAGACTTGCCTGTGCATTTTTCCATTCACTGAGCCACAGCCTTGGCTGAGGAGCCACTCTTCTCTCTAATAGGCTTTTCTGTCCAGGCTTCCTGGGCTTCTGGGTTTGGACCCAAAGGTTGGAAATCAACCCATATTCCAGCATCTCTGTAGCTTATCTTTTACCTGCAGGTGGGTAGTACTTGGTGTGTTGTGACGTTGGTATGCTTTTGTATCACTGAGGGATAAACAAAACAGGATTGGAGCACTGTCTCCTTTTCCTTTACCTTTATATTACTACTATCTTTGCTTTCTTCTTCTGGTAAGTTTGGTGACTGCCCTGTGAGTAATCTTTAAGCGTTCCTGGAGGGAAACCCCAATATTTTGATGAGTACAGCTGTTTCTGGTGGTAACTGTAGAAAAGAGCTTCAAGACTTTGGTGGTTTTTTTTTTTTTTTTTTTTTTTTTTTTTTTTTTAAATTCAAGAGTGATGTAATGAAATCTGGGGAATGGCCTTTCCTGGAAACTTTGGGACCTACCAGTTCATGGCAAGGGAAAATTGGTGTGACTCATTACAAAATATAGTACATTCTTTGATGCTGAGGGCAGAGAATTGAAACCCTCACAAATGCAAATGAGTCTATGTTTTTAAATCCTTGCAATCAGCAAGGGAAGAAACTTCTTTGCTTTAACGAAAGCACAATAAAAAGTAATACTTGCAGAGTTTATTTAATTCAGAGATGCTAGGCTCATTAGGCAACTGGATTAGAACATGACTCTGCCTCTTATTGGTACATAAGAATCATGTTTACTACTTTGAAAATACAGTCACTTCTAGGAAGGGATACTGGAGATCTCTAACTTCAAAAAATCTCCACAAACTATGGACATAAGATTAAGACAGGAAAAACAGAATAGAAGGTACACAATGGAAGGAAATGCTTGTCATCCTCGGAACCATTGCCAAAAAGAATATTCTTGTAAAGTCTTGCATCAAACCCCTGGTTTACAGGCCTTGTGTAAAATGTTTGAGTCCTGTTGGGTGGTGCCTCTGGCAGGTGGCTGGCAGCACCAGCGCACAGCTTTAGCAGCACTGCCGTGCACAGCACAGCTCCCTGGAGGACTGCAAAGCCAAGAGCCAGCCACTCACACTCTGCTTGGCCTGTCAGTGTTTAAATAGGGGCAAAATCCCACCTTCTGGTTCCTCAGGCCATAGATGAATGCTTTTGACTTGAGAGGAAACAGGTTTATGCTCTGGTTTTGAAGAAGGTGCCGAGGGAGTGAAGGTCCTTGTTTCTAAAAACTTGCAAAAGTTGTTTAGTTTCATGTAAGAAAGCTGACCAAATTGGATACCAAATGCTTAAACTGCAGTAGAAATCCTTATCCTGGGAAGCCTGTTGTCCAAACTGTTGCTTTGGAATCTGATTCATGAAGCCATGGCAGCAGTTTTCACCTACTCCTTGGTGTACAGCCTTCAGCTGCAACATCCACCAACACCTCAGTTCTTGTGTCTGGGCTGCAATCTAGGAATAAAATTTGAGAGCTATCAGTCTATGAGTCTAAATTCTTGGGAGCTTCTGATTTAAACAGGCAAAGGAGGTGCTCTTAAACATGGTTTACAGTGTATGAATCTACTGGTTCAACCAAAGTTCATGGTAGATTTTTCTGCCTCACACACAAACTCATCTAGTCAGGGAAACATCAGCTTATATCCTCTTTAGAGACACATCACTTTTGTGGATGCCCCCAAAGAGAATCTGTGGAAAGAAATGTTTCTTTGCAGTACTGGAAGAAGAACTATAAGAGAAGCTGGAGGCTGGCACTGTAGCAACTGCTACTCTAGGATACTGTTCTGGGCTTTGGTGATAGCAAGGAACAACGATGCTTTTCCTTGTCGTAGTAGTTTGGATTTTTTATATGTTTGGGTTGCTTGTTTGTTGGTTTGTTTTGTTCTTCTTGTTGCTCCTTATGCTACAACAGAGGGGATGTCACCTTCTCTATTCTGTAAACTCCATCTAGCAGGAGTTGCCGAGAGCCATTGTGGTTTGTAGTCTGGTTGCCTCTAAGAAATGAATGTGCTGCTCTCAACCAGTTTCCCTATAGATGACAATAATGGCAATTTAGCCGTTTATTTCAGGTTCTTCTGAAGTGAAGTAATGAAAAGGGAGTTTACCCTATTGCGACACTTATTTTATGATCTCTTTAAAAGAAAGAGAAGGATTAGGACTTGGGATGAAGTCCTGAGACTGACCTCGATGTCCAGAGCTCCAGCCTGACCTTAAAGCCACACAGAGAACAGTCACCAGACACTTTAAGTGAGTCTGGGCTCCACTTTTCATCTGTCAGAGCGGCAGTTTAAGAATCAGCGCTCTGTTTGCCCTACTTACCCCCAGTACTAACACAGGAAAGCTGTTGGCACAGGGACCAGACTGTCACTTTTGTGACCGAGGGAGGAAAGAGAGGAGTCTTCACCCCATCTTCCTTTTCAGACAGTCTCCAGGAGTTTTGGAAGGAGCTTTTTACAAGCCCTCTTCTATTGTTGGCCAGGAAACAAAGGATGGAGGAGCTGGATTTAAGCATAATGACGTGAGCTCCTCCATGCAGAAAAACCCAGCTGAGAGACCCCCCCTGCTCCACACACACACAAAAAAAGGAAGAAAGGGGGAGAAAATCTTTGAAAATAACTAATTAAAGTTGTTTTAGCCTCTCTCTCTCTCCCCTCCAAGGGCGCCTAATCTCACAGGGGGCAGAGGGGGAGAGAGGCAAGAGGAACAATGAGAACCATCCCCCCTTCTTTACACCCCACCTCCTGGTCTCTGAGGTTTTAAAACAAGAGGCCACTTTAAGTTAATGAGCTATCAGCTGACTGGGAGAAGTCTCTAATGAAGCCTGATGTTCACACATTCCCCAGCTTGCTGAATAGGCCTCTGCCAATCTCATAACTGTCAGAAAGTTTCATTCATAAAATCCACATGCTGGGGGTTGTGGTGATGGGGGCAGGGAGGGAGCTGGGTGGAGATGGAAGAGAGGAAGTGTGGGGTGGAGGTCTCCATGTGGAGCAGTCAGCCCCAGAGGCCAAACAGGAACATGCATGGCTGGGGCTGGCAGGCTCGAGGATCCCAGGGACCTGACTCCACTCTCCATTGTCTGCCTAGTAATTAGGAAGATCCTTCACATGGTTCTGGAGGACATTGAAGTCTGTAGGGATAATTAGTGAAGATTTAGGGGATGTTCCAGCTTTTATGTCACCAACTTTGCTAGGGCCACAGGGGCAGGTGCTGGTGGCATGAAGCCTAGGAGTCATTCTGGGGCTTTGCCTTGCCTCTTGTCTCCTGGCAGCTCTTTAGGAGCTGTGCTTATGCCTTGGGGGAAGAACAACAAAAAGAAAGGGGAAAGTCTGAAGGAAAAGACATAATGCTGAGACAAGAAGAAAGTCTTGTTTACTTTACTGTAAGTAAACTTGGTGGTGATGTGTACTTCAGCTAATTCTCCTTGGATACTGCATGTGCTTTTGGCACTAGTAAATAGGAAAGATGCAGACACAGGTCAAAATCTGTTTTCTTCCAAGGGCTGGACTATGGTTTGAGCAGCAAATCAGCATTGTAATCAACAGTAATTGAGGGCCACTGTATTCTTGTGTTTTGCACGTTTTGACATAAGACAATTCAAGGTCTTTCCTGAAGTTTCTGAGCAGCAATGCCAAGCCTAGAGTTTTTTGGAAGGTATGGATCTAATGCTCAGAGCACAGGAACTGGATCTTAGAGCATTAGGCTTTTCTGTCTCTCTGTGAAACTTACTTCTCTGGTGTATCTGTTTAATCTGTTACCAAAAACAAAAGGAAAAAAGGCTGTACACCTCAAGGCAGGAAATACACTGAACATGAGGGTTCACTTTTGGTCCCTTCCAATCCCCAAGTCAGTGTGCTGGAGCAGGACCAGGGCATAATTGTTAGAGTATCACTTAAATCTTAGTTGTGACAAAAGGCACAGTTAAATGAGAAACAATCTCTGCCTTGGGGAGCTTACAGTGTAAATATACAGTGCAGATTGAGTGGGAAAAAAAACACTTAAGAGTCTTATTCAAAGACCACTGAAACAATAGTTAACTCTGAGGAGCTTTGAAACTTGATCATCTGCCTGCCATTACACGGGGTGTCTGAATCAGGGCTCTGAAGTCAAATCCTATCCAGGACATAACTACAAGGTCAATTTTGTTCATATGTTTCTTTTATATACTGCAAAGAGAACGGGATTGGATTTTTCAAAGTATAATAAGAAATTAAGGATGAATATTCTTGACACCTGGGACAGCATGTGGTGGGTACACAGGTTTCTCAACCAGTTTCCCTAGTTAAGGGCATTGGATTCCTTGAAAACATGAATATGTTGGGAAAGCAGCTGCCTTTAAAGACTTCTATGGACTGGAGTACTAAAATGAGTAATGAGTTAATGACATAATGTTTCATTCACTAAAGCTTCTGGCTTTCCATTTATTTTTTTCTATCGTTGAAATTTCACTAGAGTAGTGTGGAGAACTATGTGGTTCTTTGTGTATGGCAGAGGCAGTGCTGAAGAGAATGTAATGGGGGATTTGACTGCAAACTGCAAAGTCTGTGGTGTGGTTGAATAATCAGGAAATATTTTTCCTCTAACTGTTTCCACAGAGTTTTGATTTTTCCCTTCCTTACACATGGTAGCTCTATTACTCACTTTTGTTGCATTATAACAGTACCTGCATACTTGACCACATTTCTTTGCTGCTATTTGCATTTTGAAGGTCAGGAAACAAACCACAACGTTTTGGGGTGGAATTAATGAAAGAGTTTAGACCTTGCACACTTGGTTTCCAGGCAGCTTGTTTGCAGTGAAATCCAAGTGTCTGAGTTAAATATGGGCACTGTAGATGTAAGTACATGGGAGTTGTGTAAGCTGGTGGGTGAGAAGCGCTGAAGAGCAGGGTGGAATCTAGTCTGGCAGGTAGGCACTTCTCTCTTGCCTGGAGAGAGACACCTGTCTTTGCACTGGTTCATAGCTGTGTGTATGTTCTTTTTGAGGTGTGCTCTTGCTGTATGAATACAGCACTCAAAACTGGATATGGGTCATAAATGCTTTTGAATATTTCTGTGGTGTGGCTTCTTAAACTACTTCCGATGGTAGCCTTCCATTTTTTACAAATAATCAAATATTCTGATTAGAAAGCAATTGATTAGCACTTCACAAAGGCTGAAGAAGTTTCTTGGCTGAAGGGAAGGCAAACCTGTAGAAGAGGAGGAATCTCTGATGTATAGCTATTTACATGCTATATAACACACAATGGACTCTGTCTTGTCTCTTCCATGTACTGAGCAAGGGTCATCTTTGGATTGAAGGTGTGTTCAACTCTATCTATGGCTCACTGAACACATGCTCTTAGAGTTGGACCTGAAGCTGTTCATTTTTGTTGTTGTGGTGCTAGTCACTGGTTTAGATGCTGACTTAGCTCTCCAGCTTAACTTTACTGCTGGGTTTTCCTGCTCTGGAATGCAGCACTAACCCAGATCTATCTTATCTGAAGTCTGAATGGTCTCTATTGGTGTTGGCTTTGATTATTTTATTTGTTTTTTAGCTCTTTCACTATTTCCTATCATCAGTATTACTTGGTGACTGGTGTACAAATTGCTGACATGAAAGAGACAAATTAAATATTATCAAAACTGCTCATGCCAGTTTTTATCCTTTTTGTCAGTTTTGCCTCTTGGTAATGCCACTGCTCACTCCCAGCATTCCTTTGTCCTTTATCAAGTCTCCTTCCCACTCAGCACTACATTGCTCTTGCTGATATTAACTTTTTTCTGGCAAATCCCACGAACAATTTTGTGGAGTGCTTATTTTCTGTCACTGCTGCTTATATTTATTTAGCAGCTGGAGGATGACTGAGCTCTCTGTGGTTGAAGGGCCCTCCTGTATGCTTTAGACTCACTTGGCTGCTCTCAGCCTGATCTAAGGGCTCTCCAACAAGGAGCCACCAACATGCCTCTCAGGAGTTCAGGAAGCATCTGCTGGAGGGTTTGTTCCAGCTGGGTCAGGGACTTGCTCACAGATTGGTAAAGGAGGAGGGGAGCAAACAGACAGTGGTCTGCGTACAGCACTAGATGAGGAGCTTATCCTGTGTCATGGGTTGTGTTTCCTCTGTATATGAGCCAAGAGGGTCCCCTTGCTTTACCAGCCTCTCTTGTGAGCATTCATCCAACACAAGAGGCTCTACTCCTTTCCCCTTGGGGGGATGCTGAAGGCAAGAGCTCTCAAGGGCTAAAGAAAACAAAACAATGTTTGCTTAGCTGGAGAGCAGAGTGTGCCCTGCGTAAATTGTACTAGGACCTGAAAGTGCTTCAGAAATGAAGTGCCTCTGAAATTGGCTCCACAAGATAAATGTGAGGCAGGATGGTGGCATTTCCCCAGCTGATGGGGTGTCCCATTGACTCATTTGAGGTCATAGTTTGGTTACTCTGAGCCTCAGCTTCAGGAAAAATGACACGAAAGACAAAGTTTTCCCAAGGAAGAAAAGGTTCTGATAGTCCTGCTCCTTGTAGACAGCCAACAAAAAGCCAATGTATGTGTCCCTTGTGATCAGAGTACAAGGGCTCTACTCATGGGAAGGAGAGAGAGGAAAAGGATTTTCTCTCCACTAGCATGATAAAACAAGCCATGATGATGGGAGGAGGTCAAGGTAGATTCTTTGTTCCCAGTGTCCACATTCAAAGACTTGTAGGAGCGAAAGGCACTTGCTGAATGCTGGGATGTTTCAGGTGGGACAGTTTCTGTTTCTAAGTCCATGTTTCTGTGTCCTCCCTGTGTTAGAGGGTTTTTTTTACTCTTTGTGCTGGGCCAGTGAAAAATGCAGGTCCTATTTCTAATTTTAGGTATCTCTGGTTCAGGTGTGCAGGCCAAGCTGGCACATTTACAATGTACTTATTGAAGATGTAGTACCCAGCCTCACATGTATTTTGTACTCTGCAGGAAGCAAAATTTTGAAAATACAGTGTTTCTAGTACAGTAGGAAGAAAATACTACTTCTTGCCACCTACCCACCTCCTGTAGCTTTTATTTCATTTTTTTATCTCTGTATACAGAAGTGTCTCATCATACACAGGGGGTTTTCACTTTCAGTATACAGTCCATTGCAGCAGTCAGTTCCCAAACTTCTTTTGCCTCTACAGGCATCTTGAGGATGCTCTGTATTTCTAGGACTGCCTTATTTCCCATAATGTTTCTTCTTGGTGAACTTGAACTATATCTATGCTGGCTGTTCATTATTCTCATTCTGAGTTATTAGTGATCCTTACAGAAGTGAGAATATCAAACTAAGTGGTCCTGTGTTTGTGGTCTCTTTCCTCCATGCTAGTAAAGCTGATACTACAGTAAAGTTCAGTTCTATTGTGTAGGAAAGCGTGTTATCCCACCTCAGTGTTAGATCAATCATTTGATGTTCCCAGCAATTCAACTTGCAGGGTGGGGGATGTCATAAAATGGTTAGGCTGAAAATAGTCTAAACTTCTTTTCTATCCAGGCCTCTTTTCTTTTCTTTTTTATCTTTTCTTTTTTTCACCCTGTGTGTATTTTTGAAGCCTGGAGTGGATTTTCTGGACTTGTGACATGAGTTTTTATTATGCGGTGCATTAGAGCCCTTGTGAAAAATAAAACATGTGATGTGGAAAGTCTCTAGTAAAGAGTGACTCAGGAAAAGGAAAACAAAACCCTTCAGTCTAACGAAAGAACAGACTGTGTGAAAGTAACTTGGTATTTAATTGGAAATTGCAGTCAGTCTGCAGATGAAGCAGCCTTGCTGGCATCTGCAGGTGGGTGTTTTGCTTATGCTTTACAGTTCTCCTTCCTGCTTGTGCTTGTGAATGCGTTTTGCCTGTCAGCTCAGAGGGGAAGACATGGCTGCAATTTGTGGCTGTTCTTTATCCAGAAGTATCAGCAGTTCCCAATATCACAAGCGTTGTGAAAGTGCGTTAGTAAGAAAGACCCTGCAAAAAATACCTTACAGTACAAATGGGTGTGACAGCCCTTGTTTTAGAGATGGAGAATGCCTTTAGAGGTCATTAGAGATAAGTGATGTGACCAAGATCATGCAGGGCTTTTTGCACTCTAAATTATATCTGGGACTTCTGCCTCACGGGTTCAGAGCTCATGAGGGCATTTTAATAGAGAAACTTTAGGAGGTGCACTGACATACATTCATTTAAGGTAAACGTGATCTGCCATCTTGGGCCAAACCCCAGATTTGCTTTCATCAAGTTTAATTATGATAATGGTTCATTTAACCTCTCTGCCTCCCCCTAACTTCCGCTTTAAAGCAAAGGTGCACTGGCTGAGAAACCTTGGACTGCACAGTTCCATTTTTAGCTCTGTCTGACTCATTTAATGATTTGGTCAGGTTAGTTTGTCCTTGACTCAGTTTCCCCACTGTCAAAATGGCACTAATAACACTGTCCTGCTTTTTGAGGAAGGGTTATGAAGATAAATTAGTTTTGGCTGGAGAAGAGTCCTGCAGGGCTAGCAGAACTGGAAGGAGACAAGCATGCTCTCTGTTGCCAGTATTATCTATCACTTAGGTTTCTCACAGCCCTCCTTGACTTTTACTGACTATGTATTCTTTCTCCTCTTGCAAATCGCCAACGTGTATATTGATCAACAATATCCCTTGCACAGATTACAGGGCCATCTCTCCATCAATTCTTTGCCCTCTCAGAGGCAGATGGTTTTACAGTTGTGAGAGTGAAATCCTGGCCCTGACAATGTCAACAAAGCCAGGATCTCATCCCTGGTTTTCCACTACATGAGTGCTTCCTCTTCTGTACAAAGACTGGCTATGGGGTGACTGCTGCTGTCTCTAAAGAAGAGCAATCCTCTCCAAAAAAAAAAAAAAAAAAAAGCAGAGATGTTTTTAGAGGCAGACAAAGTGATGTGAAGTGAAGGGATGGTTGGAGATGGAAAAACCAGCCACACAACAATCTGACTTCTTCTAGAGAGGGTTAAGTACTAAATACCTCTTACTGGGTCACTTAATGATGGATGGTAGTTAGTGGGGGTGGGGTAAAGCTGACTTCCAGCCCTGCATCACTAAACAGTTCATTAGGAAAAACACACACAATGGAAAATGGCAGAGAGGCTCAAGTGTCCAATTTCTCTCTTGAACTCTCTGAACAGGAGGCTCCAGTCAGGGGAATCCCTGCCACCCTTTCCCCCCCTCCTTCTCTGGCAGTTTCTTTATTAATTAACGGAGTTGGCTGGGGACGGAAATGGAGGACAATAATCAACATAGATGGGTCTGCAGACCTATTTTTAATAATGTGCTTTGCATCTGTCCTAATTGGTATGGAAACAGTGACCTGATTGGAACGACCGGGAGCCTCTTGGGGCCTTTCTTTCTTCCTTTCTCTCCCTCTGTTTTCTTTTTTGTTTGGTTGAAGTTTGACTTGGTGGGAGTGGAGGGGCCAGTGGGTAAGAAATATAAAACCTAACCTTAGGGGCTGTTCACAGGCTGGGGAGTTGAGAGGGGTGACGTACTGGGGAGTGCACGGGATGTGGGGGCAGGGAGGCCTGGATTGGAAAGCTGGGCATAAATGCCTCCAGGACAGACAATCTAGCTGCCCTGAAGAGCTGAGGCCAAGCAAGGGAAGGAAGGGGCAGCAGCTCTCCTGGTTTAGTGTGATGATGAGTATGGTGGCTTTTTTGGGTGGGACAAGAAAAGCTCAGAGACAAGAGAAGCACCTCAAAAGCCAGCTGATGGCCAGTCCTTACCCTGCTGTGTAACAAATGTGCATGCAGTGAGAGACAGCTCCTGTCTGCAAGAGGTTTTTCACCTGAAATAGAAAGTGGGGGAAAATGGATGATTTGATATCAAAAGGTGGCTTAGGAACAAATTGTGGCCCAGAAACTTGACTCCCTCAGTGCTGCAGGAGCTACTTACCAGATCACAGATACAGCTGCCATAATGGCTTAGAGACACCACACTGGAGAATCCAGAACAAATGCTGTATGCAAACGTGCATACAAAGACTGTGCCTGTATGGGGCAACAGGATAAAACTTAATTTCATTGTGGTATGTTCTGCAGGGTGGTAAAATTTACCTGTTGCAGCTGCTGACATTCTTAACATTTGCCTGTTCACACTGGATGCCTGTTGGGGTGGGATTGCAGAGACTGAGCACCACTGAACCTAAGGAGCAATGTGTCCCCATGTTTTCCCCACACAGCTGGGCTGTCTGTCCTGAGGCTGCTTGGGGATGCAGCTGAAGGACTGCTTTCTTCTTTCTCTCACCTATTTAAATAGCTCGCAGCAGGCTCCTGCTCCTCCTGTGTTTGTCCACTCTGCCTTCCAGTGTCTTCACAATCTCTGGAAAGTAGCTCATGAGGCTGGAGCATTTGGAACAGCACCTTTCTCCACACAGCCATAGTCTCCAGCAGAGCAGAAGTGAACAGGAACTGAAAATCTGTCCTCATGAGGAGGATGGAACTTGTGTGCCCAAGCTGAGGAACTTGTTACCCAAGCAAGAATCATGCTGGGTGTTTTTTCATTACAGCCTTGGTGCCAAATTACTACCTTGC
Organism: Brachypodius melanocephalos; assembly: GCA_013398615.1. Lineage (NCBI taxonomy): Eukaryota > Metazoa > Chordata > Aves > Passeriformes > Pycnonotidae > Brachypodius > Brachypodius melanocephalos. The sequence goes on along the minus strand of VZSR01003794.1, from coordinate 7,291,366 downwards.
CAACTTCACTTTCTGTCAAAAGCTTGTGTGTGTGCCACTGTCAAACAACGGGATGAAAAACAAGTCAAACCCCTGAAATTATAATGAAATAAGTGATTTTCATATAGGCTAGGATAGAAATCACACATTATTTAAAATAAAGTGAAAAATAGATGATGTGAAATAGATGGATGGAAAGATTGGCTCAAACAGCCATTTTTGTATCTTCCCCTTCGACGTCTCAACATTTCCAAGTCTGACCATTTTATTTTGAGTACTACAGCAATTATTTTTTCCCTGTAAGCCCCAGCTCATTGGATGAATTCCTGTAAGTAAGAATCTCAGCTTTCTTTTGAGGAAGCTTCCTCTTACACTTGCTATGGAAAACTCGAAGAAATGGTGTTATTGCCCTCAAAAGGATCAGAATGAGAAGCTGAAAACAAGATCTCCCACATGTATTGCATTTAATAATAATAAGCCTCTGGTGTTTTTTTCCAATCTCTATTTTATGGGGCCTTGCTTGCTAACCTGGGCTACTTAGGCAGCATTGCTAAATTCAGGCCCTGTTTATGGATGGCAATCCGTGGTGTATATATATAAAACCCCATTTATAAAGAGGAGGGAAAGAGAGAAAAGAATTGCAATAGGAAATGTGGGGGGAACAGGCAGCGACGGCTGTCGCTGCGATGCGTGAGGAGTTGGCCAGGTCCCATGTAAATCAAGGACAAAGTTGACTAATTTCCTGGGTCGGTCATGGTGAAAATATCACATTTCATGGTTTGTTGCCGATTCATAGAAAAATCCTATTAAAACCGGGCAGATTACTTATACAATTTAAACAAATGATGATCAAAGATTATAACACGTTCTGTGAAGAATGAAAAGGAATAGAAATGAACGCCGCATCTGGTGAAACGGGGCCAGCTGGGGTTTGCATACAAACTTGCTGTTTTAGCAGAGAGGAGGGAGGGGGAGGGATGCGGGCTGCCGGGGGGCTCCGCGGCCCTTTCTGAGCAGGGAGAAAGGGTCTGGGGCGGGGAGAGCGGGAGAGCATCGCCCCCCGCCCGGCCCGGGGGTGCGGCCCGGCGCGGGGCAGCGCCGGCCGCCGCCAGCAGGGGGCGCCGCAGGCCGCGTTTTGAGGGCGCTCCCGGGAGCAGCTCCTGGGATCCCGCACGACGGACGGACGGACGGACGGACGGATGGATGGATAGAACGGCGGAATGCGGCTTTGGGGCACGCTGCTGCCCATCATGGCTTTCCCCCTCACGGCCGGGTACGGTGTGCCCAGTGCGGCTCAGCACTGGAGCGCCTGCGCTCGGCCCTGCCCCTAAACCCGCACTAACTTGCGATCCCGTAACATACTGCGTCACTTCCAAGTTGCTCAGGAGGAAAAGCCTAACCTGAAAACCAACAGAGGTTAGGATGTGAAATAAAAATTAGTTTTAGGTCTCAACAAGAGAACGTCTGCACCAGCGGTAAGCCAGACTGTTCCAGATCCCTGCATAGATCTGTCCCCTAATCCTCATCAGAGTGAAATGTGTGAAACCTTCACAAGACCTTCACAAAGTGTCAAATGCAACAACTGTACACTGAAAAAGAGAATATAGAGGCATGAGTGTATGCTTATGCTGTAAAGAGCACTGGCTTTGTGAAGTGATTACAAAGGAGGAGATGAAATGGGTAAACAGAAATGCATCTCCAAAGAAAACGGCAGAAATTTTAGCCAATACAACCAAATGTTTGGTGTGAGGACGAGGAAGAAGACAGGTTTTTGTTTTGTGTTTTTAAACAGGAGGTTTCTGTATTTCAGTGTGAAATTGTTACAACAGACAGGGTAGAATTTAATATTTTCCTGTGTACTGCTGAGCATCCCATCCCAAACATTATTCCACGTGAAACCTACTGTAGTGGTTTTCAAAGCCCTCACAGCTTGGAAATTAGGCTTAAATAATCTTCTGACATCACCACTCACTTTCTGAGGCTAAACATCCTGAAGCAGTAGACCACTGATGCTCCTGTCACGAAGCTTGTTTTGCACAGCTGCCTGTCCAAAGTCCTCTACTGAAACTTTCCAAACACTGATAGAGTAGGCAGGACTTGATGATTTTAAAGGTCTTCTCCAACCTAAATGATTTTATGGTAGTGTGGGAATTTAGTTGCATCTGAAATTTAGGGATGAGGAGTATAAATTTACTCATATTGGCTCTTCTTTTTAATCTATAAATCCAGGAAATTGTTGCAATAAACTTGTCTCTGCATGGCTTTCAACTCCAGATCCAAACCTTAATGCCATCTCTAACCCTAGGGTTCTCCAGAGCTAAGGTATCCATGGCTCTCTAATAATTCAGCATAACATATTTAAACATTTGGACAGTTACCCTTAACTTTTCTTCAAGGACCAGACAAATAAGCACCAAAACCTCCTGCAACAAAGCCAAGCCCTAACCTTACTGATCATTGTAACACAAGGACTCAGTGCTGCAGAGAAATTAAATTTGTTTGTGGCTATCAGCCTCTTATCTTACCACTGAGGACCCGGGAGAGTTCTGCAATGGAGATATGATGCTGCAGAGCCTCCTGTCTCAAGCCCTAAATGTGAGCTACTTGCAGTATCATTTATGGCTAAAGAACCTGTTGATCTGTGAACATTAACTATGAAAAATTCAAATCCACTGGGGCAGGCTGCAGTTCTGTTGCAGGCTGGACAGAATTCATCAGTAAATCTGCACTGAATCTTAGTTTTAGTCCTCACTTTATTCCTGGCATGAGTGATGGTCTAGAAATCCAGCTATGTCCAAAAGTTAATCAGAAGATGTTTAAATATGCTGATACTGATTTTATCACTTATCTTACCTCAAGCAATGATGCCATTCCGGTTCCAGCATTGATCATGGCTCAGCAACCCCATTCTGTCTGACAATTAAAAATGATACATTTTAATCTACTTATCCCTGAGCAGGTTTGGCAGAATTGAGCAACAAAAATCATTTAGCAGAGCTTCATTTCTGGAATGCTAAGCTAGAGCCTAATTGTAATCCTAACCCTGATCTGACCTCTGCCCAGATGCTTGCCATCAGTGAAAAATAAATAATAAATATTTGACTATAGCAACATTAACTTTCATCCAGTTTTCCGAGTCTTAAAGACTTAGACAATTAATTTGCCCCTCTAATCTCTCCCAGACTCTATCCCCAACTCTAATCTTGTTTTTGATGACAGCTTAGAAACTCAGAATTTGTCTTTCTCAGCTAGTGGTATCAGACCTTGGCTCTTCTCTGCAGGTCTGACAGTGGTCAGTAGTGAATTTGGTTTTTTACAGATCCTACTGTCCCTAAGCATAACTCAAATCCCAACCTACCAGCATTATACACTGTACTATCACTGTCACCAGGCTTGAATCTACTTGTTCTAGCCTTATTTGATTTTGCAGAATTCAGCAAATATCCATCTCTCTGTATATATCTCTTTAATTTTGTCCCTAACAATAAACCACTGGTCTTTACCACAGACCAAACATTTTTTTTTCTTCAAAATCAGGAATAAGACATTTGACTCTACTGACACTAGAGTGCTCTGGTATGGATAATCTGTGTATTCAGTGATTTGGCTACAAAGAACTGAAAATTCTGTTTTCCAAAAATAAGTGATTTCACACCTTGAGTGCTGAATAAATAATTTAATTTCTATGTATTCAAGGAGAGCTGAGGCTGATTCATGCTAGCTGATAGTTCTGGTCTGGTACATACAGCTCTTTGCAATAGAAGGTACCTAATGCAGCTTTGTAGTTTAAATGATCTTTGTGCTTTTATAACAAAATATGCATAGAGCATTGCTGAGTAAAAATGAAGAATGGTCTATAAACAGTATGTGCTCTTGGCTATATCCTGTGCCTCTCTAGGCTTGTATATCCCTTATTCTGGCCAGAGGGTGTGAATTAGCACATGGGAATAGCAGCTGACCAATATGGTGGGAGTCATGGTGCTTGCAGGAAAAGCTGCAAGTCTCCCTATTTTTAATTCAGTATTGAAAATAGTGGTATTGGCTTTTTAGATCATGACCTGTTCCAGTGCTGCTAATTACATTTGTGACATGAATGGCCATAGTAAGGAACCTGGGGCACTGGAGTTAGATTTTATAGAGGATGCCCTTTATGTGGATTTATCTTATTAAATATCATATTTCTTGAAAAAAATGCCACCTGATGTACATTAATTTTGGATCACAATGCTGAATTAAGAAACTGAACTGGACATGAATTTGTTTGTTAACTTTTGGGGAGTAAAGTGACTTCCACTTTGTTTTCAAGCAGGCAGTCAGGATTGAGTGGGAGAGGCTGTTGGTCACTTGCATGTTCTGGATAGGGCAACCCTGTGAGAGCAGCTGATGTTACTCAAAGGTAAAATAAAATAGCACACATTTTAAGTTGGAGAGAAAGTGAAAACCACAGATAATTCTTTTTCTTCCTGATACTATGAATAAGCATCTTCCAAAAGTGATGTTTTTGTGTAACAAAGCAGTCTTAAAGACTTGTGCTTATGCAGCACTCAGAGAATGTGGTAAGGACCTCTCACTTGGTATAGCCAACTTACCACCATGGATGCTCTGAGCCAACATTTTGTAGACTTAGCATCATGTTCATTTCACGTTAATGGTGAGTAAAGCTGATTAGCTGCTGTTTTAACTGCAGGTAACTCATTGTTACTGGCAGGAAACATGTTTCATCTGCATAACTGTTTCATGTGAGCAGTGGGGAACATTTTCTATTAGCGTTTGTTGATGTGAAACGTGTTTCTTAGTGGAATTGTGTTTGGGACTGGAAGAGAACTTGATTTTCACCTTTAACTCAAACTAGAAAGCCTGAATCATGAAAAGGAACTTTTTCATTATTTCCCAGTGATTTTTGATACTATTTTTAATGTGTCCAAGATTGGTCTCTATCGTATTTACTATGCACATAGCTAATGAAGCTAGAATCAAGCTTTTGATTGATGTTGCCCAAAGTATATAAATGTCAGCTGCATACAGAGGCTGAGGCACGCTGAGGTTGTGTTCCAGAGAAGCTGTGTTATATCACTGTCCTTAACTGCCACGTTCAGGTGAGTCTGAGGTGTGCAGGGCCCCAGTGAGGAGCTGGGGCAGGTACAGGTAAGCAGTGTGTGTTCTTTTCTACTCCTGGCAGTGTAATATTCCTTCTTTTCTCTCAGATACCACGCAATCCCATTCATACTTTTTTCCCCCCTAGTTTTTTATTTAGTGTAATGATACCTATCAAAGCTCTACACAGCCAGGAGCTTGAGTTTTGAAAGTGATAGGATAGTGACACTTGCTTTTTAAGAAAAGTTTTACTTGCTTTCTTTGCTCATGCTTTCCAGATAGTGAAGCTAAAACAAGCAATGTTTGAGTCAGTATCTTTCCAAAAATGCTGTTGTATAATAACCAATTACATTACCTGTCATTCTGAAGGATCTCAAAGCACACAGTCATCTGAATTATGAGAGCAAATGCAAATATATGACTGTGTTAGTAAATATTGAGACTCTTCTTAAGAAATGTAGCTTCTTTTGGCCTAGAAGGTGGAAGTTGCTTAAGAATTTGCAATAGCATTACACAAAAGTTTTTGTGAACAAGGAGGGAAGAATCCCCCATTTGTTATAGATCAGAAAAGGAATTTAGGAAGATAGTTGCCTTGCAACTTGATCATTCTTAAGAAAAAGTTTTTGCTTGCCCCAAGCTATAAAAATTATGTAAGGGTATGATGTCTTTATTTCATAGAGATAGGCTCTTTGTTCTTGACAGTCCACAAGCTGAATTGTTTCCAAGTCTTAATTTATACTGGGGGATGTGCTTGTGCTTAAGGGCCTGGCTGTCACAAAATACAGTCCCAGTGAGCTTTAAGTCCAAGTGTGACTTGTAGGCAAATAACTTAGTTCTGATTTTGCTGACTTAAATCAGGGGACCCACACATTTACTGCTGCAAGCCTCACCTGCTAGTATATATTTGTATTGCTGGAATGCCAGGGATCCATATTACTTATGAAGGCATTCCTGTGCCAGACAACATATGAATGCAGAACAAATAAAAGATGATTCCATGCTTTGGAACTCTAGCAGTCTAAGACAGAAGATTGTGACATGATCAAATCATTACACTTGACACCAGAGAAGCCAGTGCTTCTGCTTCAACTTGACTAAAAAAAACCCACCAAGCCAACAAAACAAACCAATTAATAAACACCCCAACAAAACAATAACAGCAAAGCCCCCCAATGACAACAATAACAACAACCAACCAAACAAACAAACAAAACCCCAAAGCACTGGTCCACTTGACCTATTTATAGAGAGGGAAGAGTTAAAGAACAAAAGCATATGGAAAAATCTAAAATCATCTTCTCTTCATATGCTCTCAAGTGTATGGGGAGGAAATAAGAGAGGCAAAATAAAGCCCAGAGAATCTGAAGCTTGGACTGCCTTGTTTTTTCCATAAATTTTCCAAGATATGTTGGAGACTCTTTTATGCATTAGCACAGTGTTTAGGAATGAATATTTGTTCAGTGAGATATGACTCTCCCATGGCAGAGCAGTGAAATATAGGATATTTTGCTTGTTGGCAGCAGATTTCTGGCTGTCTATGTTTTTATTAGTGCAGGTTTTTCTATATGAGCATAGCTATTTATCTAGCAAGCAGGGCCAGCAGATAGAAAGTTGAAGAGAGAGCCAGCACAGTTCTAAGCCATGTCAGTTGATAAAAACCCTTAAGGCAAAATATCTACAGGATTGGGCCATGTGCCTGAATTGAGGGAAATGCTGTTACATTTTCCCAGTCACTTCAATATCCTGCAGTTCCTGCACTTCCACAAACACAATTCAATGCAGTTGATATAATGCCATGCTGAGGATGTTTTGTCAGCTGCCAGTGTTCAGTCTTGGAAATTTTAATTCCTGAGTTAGAAGATGAAGGGAGCCTTTTAGTAGAGGTTGTAACTGGCTGATGACCTTTAGTGTTTTACTCATTTACCACCAGAGATTGTCAGATAGTTACCCCCAAGGGGCTTTGAAGTACACCAGCATCTGTATTCTACTGGTCTGATTTGACTGCATGGTGATAGTGGAGGTATAAGAATCCAAATAAGCAACCTGATTCTCTTGAGTAATAATCTGAGTGTAATTGTTGGGGCTAAATCACACACTGGGGTGTTCTCTGATAGTAGTGGGAATTTTGCTTGAGTGTAAACTGGATCAGACCTGTGGGACCTGATCTTTAATTGCTAATGCTTTGCATGTGTGATAAATACTTGTGGAGGTAAGCAGTCCCATTACTAGAGAGGGAAGCAAAGGCAAAGGTTACCAAGTGAAAGAACAGAGTCAGAAACCAACAGTAAGATCCGTATTTCTAAGGTGATTCCCTAAGCTCTTGGTGTTTTGCTTGAATAGCTGCTGAAAGCAGAGAAGAAAAGGCTGTCTTTGCTCTATAGATTCAGGGAGGAACTGTAAGATAAAAGGCAACAGGGGATGAGAAGTAGAGATGACTTAGGGAATGTATGGAGATTGTCTGAAGTAGCAGTAGCAACATAAACCAATGGGACAAAGTTTTTTTGAAAATGTCATTATAAAGCATCGTGCAGATGGGCTTATGATGAAGACCAATGAAACAAGCAAAGGACATTTATAAGGAGCTCCATTCCTTCATAAGACCTGTGAGAGGCACAAGGACACAGATTTGGGGATCCAGCCATTAACTGTGGGTAGGGGAATAGAGGTGGTTAAGATATGGGGCTCTCTTTTCTTGCCTAAAATAAGAGATATTGAGTACAGATAACAGTGAAAGTCCTTGAGAGGGAGTACAAGCACCTTCTGATTGCTGTGTTGAAGAAAGAAAAAGCAGTGGAGAGGTGGGAAGGGGGGCAGCTCTACTAAGAGGTAGGCTGGGAAGGTCAGCTGTGCAGTAGCATAGCAGAAAAGTGCAGCAAGTTTCTTGGTCAGAGACATAATGGTTATGAAACCTAGTGGTTGTGTGGACTGCATAGTTGTATCTATGTCTTGGCTCATCTAGAGACTGCCTTCATACTCTGTTTTTAGCTTCTCTTATAATTTGGTATTACCTGAATAAAATCTGCATAGTCAAGAGCTTGAAATCGCAACCAAACTACCGCGAAAGTCAACTAAGTAGGGTCAAAGTGATCTTAAAAGGCCCTTCCAAAGAAGCACGTAATCAGATTATTTAAATGGAGATAAAAGCATGCCAGTAAAGGAGTAAACACGCAGCATCTCAGGATCTGCTATGTTTAAATATACTACAGTTTTAAAGCAGCTTCCAGCGTGATCAGATTATAGCCTCTAGGATATGGAGACTAAGGGAAGCGTTGTTGTTATGCCCAGTTTGGGGAGATGCTGGTCAAGCTCACTGGGGCTACCATCGCATGCAAGAAATGCAGAACAACAGTAACTTGTAAAGCATATTGAAACCCTCTAAGAGAAAAAGTGCAATTGTACATCTGCATTACTTTAATTGATATTTTGCACTTATTGCCAGCCTTGGTCTCCTGTTACAAATGTTTTTCATTTACAAACACTTTCCTTAATGCTGTTACAAATACAGAGCCATTTCTAATAACTCAGACTTGCTCCCATGCAGCTTTTCCTGTGACAAGTAGGGCTGTTCTGAAGTATGCAGAATTCCAGAATGAAATAGAAACACCAGCCTTTGTATTGTAAGAATGAAAGCAAATAAGTACACATATGAGTCAAATACATAGATGCATTTCTTTAATTAGATGATTTAAAGTATCCATGTCTTTTATAATACTGTGATGTGTGATTCACTCTGCACGATATTAAATAGCAAAAATAGGCTTGTAACACCCGAAAGTTGTTCATCGTGTATTTTAGTCCAGTTCTGTTTTCTCTGTATTTCCTATTTTAGGGTTTATTTCTGGACAAGATTTGTATTGTTTAGAAACTCACACTTGGATACTTTAAGAAGCAGACATTTTCTGAGACATCAGGTCCCTGGTATATATTTATTGCCTCCAATCCTGAAAAGATTTTTTTTTTTTTAATGTGTTTAGTTTGATTTCAAAATAATTGCCTGGACATATAAAATAAATTGCAGAAATAAATCTGTGTGGATCCAGAGGCCTTACAAATCAATATATGTGTTCTTCTGGACTTGTTTTCTTCATATCTATTTCCAGAGTTGTAAATACAGGGTATTTTGGTTTGAAATATCTTATGTGACTTCTGCAGTAAAAGGATTTCTCTTATGAGATGAAAGTTGAAACAATAATGACAATTAATGGGCAAATTTTAAATATCCTTCTGGATAAAATGTCCGGCATACAGCTGAAAAATCATTTTATGTGATAGGTTGGGCACAGAGTTATTGTTAATAGGGTGACATTAGGCTAGTGACCTGTCACTGGTGGTGTTCCACAGGGCTCCATCTCAGGCCCTGTGCTCTTCAACATCTTCATCTACAACTTGGACACAGGGCTTGAAGGAATACTAAATAAGTTTGCCAACAACACTAAATTGGGAGGAACTGTCGACTCCCTTGAGGGCAGAGGGGCCCTGCAGAGAGACCTCGATAATCACTAATTGGGGCAATCACCAATTGTATGAAGTGTAACAAGAGCAGGTGCCAGATTCTGCACCTATGGCAGCCCAAGCCTGGTTGTGTGCGCAGACTGGAGGGACAGGCTGGAGAACGGTGCTCTGAAAAAGGATCTGGGGTCCTGGTCCGTGGCAAGTTGAACATGAGCCAGCAGTGCCCTGGCAGCCAGGAGGGCCAACCCTGTCCTGGAGGCATCAGGGACAGCATCACCAGCCAGGCAAGGGAGAGGATTGTCCCACTCTGCTCTGGGCTGGGGCAGCCTCACCTCCAGTGCTGGCGCAGTTTTGGGCACCACAATATAGAAAAACAATTAAGCTACTAGAGTGTCCAAAGGAGGGCCATGAGAATGCTGAAGGGTCTGTGAGGGAAGATGTACGAGGAGCAGTTGAGGCCATTTGGTTTAATCAGCCTGGAGGAGACTGAGGGGAGACCTTGTTGTAGTCTCCAGCATCCTCGTAAGGGGAAGCAGAGGTGCAGGTATTGATCTTTTAACTCTTGTGACCAGTGACAGGACTCAAGGAAACAGAATGAAGCTGAATCAGGAGAGATTTAGGCCGGAAAAGTCTTTTACCCCTAGTGTGGTCAGGTGCTGGAACAGGCTTCCCAGGAAAGTGGTGACAGCACCAGTCAGATGCAGTTCAAGAAGTGTTTGGACAATGCTTTCAGGTACACAGTGTGACTCTTGGGGGTGTCCTGTGTAGGGCTAATAGTTGGACATGATGATCCTTGTGGGATCACTTCTAACTCAGCATATTCTGTGGTTCACATCTAAAGCATTTCTGACATCACCTGGTCATTCAGATCACCTGTCTCTCTTTGGGACAGCTATATGTATCAGCATGCACCACTACACAAACAACACAGAATTTTAACAGCAGGCAATAAAAAATACCGAAGCCTAGTGAATCATTCAGAGCTGCTTAAGTGGCTGGCTATCGTGGTTTGTGCTGGAGTGTGAAGAATCCAATGCTCCAACATCACGATCCTTGTGTGGTGTCCAAGATCCATAAAGCCCACAGATGGTCAGGTTTGCCATTGCAGATCGGAGCTCACAAGTTTTGTCATGGTTATGTGAAATTGAGGCATGTGTAGAATGGAGGCTGGTTTTATGCTTAAGTCAGTCAAAAGGACCCAGTAGGACTGTTCTGTGACCTGGAGAAAAATGTATTTATCTCATGGTCATTTTAAAATATAGGGGCTTATGCAGGGAATCATGGAATTGATTCCCATTGAAGTTTGCTTCTTCTCAATGCTATGCATAGGTATAAGCTCTTTTTAAACAGAAATGAGGATAAGCTTGGGCTTATATGACTTTTTTGACTTGGAGTGTATAGCGTGTGTATCTGTGATGATTATTTTGTTGCTCTGGAAGTGATTCTTGAAAAGAAACAGTGAGACACCATGTCCAATCCAATAAAGAAGTCTGTGCAAAGACTCTCACTGACATCACATGATGTTCAAGCCAGTCCTTTGTTATCACAGCATTTACATTCTCATTCTCACATTTGTGTGGTTTTAGTTTCAAATTTCTGTTTTTCTATTTATGAAAGATCTTTTCTGGGCTGCTTATGTCCTTTTTTTTAAATTCCAGTCTTACTCTAACAGTTTTTAGTAATCTCGATAGCCTGTTTCATGATTTCTTCTGTAGCTGGCTGATTCAGGGGGACAGACTTTGTGCATTGTAGCAGGGCTGGTGGGAAGTATCCTGCTTTCTAGTTTAAGGTTAGAAAGAGAGCCCTTTGGTGGTAAGGAAGAACCATGACATTGAAGGATAACTTTGTGTCAGAAGGAAGTGAGAATTCTAAGTTCAGCAACACTAGCATATAGTTGGAGAAATTGCTCTACATTTATATAGAGGTCAGAGCTTGAGTCTTTACAGGAATACTTGCTTAGGAAATAAGCCTTTAACTTTTCTGAAATTGGAATTTTGTTCTACTCAAAGCGAAGTGATGTGAGTGCCTTTGTGGAAATTCTCATCTGCATGTAGCAGTGACTGTGCATCCACACTAATGCACGGGGAGTCTGTGGGAATGTATACATCAGGGTGAGACTAGGGTCTGGGGTCTGTGTGTAGCTGAGTGTGAGAATGCGGTGGTGAGAGTAAGTGTACCTGCCTGTGTGACACTGAGGCTGTGAGTACCTGTGGTGGCCCTGATGGTGTGACTGTGTGGTGTGCATTGTGCAAAGGTTCAGCCCATCTGTGTATTGATATGGTGCACAAATGTGATTGCACAAACATCTGAGTGAAGCACAGTTGCAAATATGTGTGTGAGCACAGGGAGACCATAGCCATGAATGCATGCATGAGCATGAGTGCAAGTATTGGTATATTTCTAAGTGCAGAACGTATAAATAAATGTATGTAAGTGAAATGTGTGTATTAGCAGATGATCTTAGATGGGGATATCCTGTGCCAGGCATGGTCTCTTCTCTCTTCTGTCCATTTCTGTACATGTGTTGGCTTCAGAGATGAAAAGTGCCCCAGCTTGGCTTTAGCCTGGGCAGCAGCCCTGAGTGCGCAGTTGCTCTGCCAGCTCAGTGTGTTTGTGTGCTCTTGTGAGAGAGTTGGTAATTGTGAGCGCTCCCTAAGAGAATCTCTGGGGCCAGGGGACACAATAGGCAAGGGTCTAGGGTCTGAAACTGTAGACTTTAATAAAGCCACTGACAGCAAATAAGAGCCTGACATGTGAGTCACATTACTGACAACAAGGGCTGCTTTGTAGTCCCATCTGCACCCTGATCGGGTCCCGTACAGTAACTGAAAGGACAGAACAAACTGCTGCTGCCTTCAATAAATACAACAGTGCCACAAAGGCGGCCGAACAGACCAACTTTGTGTGGCTTTGCTGCAGCTGAGCTACTCCCCTGGTTCTCCTCCTCGCCTCCCCCACCAGTGAAAATGATGGACGTTACCTTTTAAGGGTTGCTTGTGAGCGCTGACTATGTGCTCGTCCCCATGGCAGTCATTACATGTAGCCCTGTAACATCTTTCTTCCCTGCCACCCCTTGTGCCCCTTTATAGCCGTTCCCTTTCCCTGCTTCCAGTGACTGGGAGAGGTCCAGAGCCTCTGCTCATGAGCCTTGTCCCCTGGACCTCATGCTCCTGCCTGGGCTAGCCAGCACTGGGAGCTTAGCAAAACCTTACATCAGGCTATGAGCATATTTACTGCAGATGTCATAGTGACTTGAATAGTCACTGCAGACTCCCACTGGAGTGGTCATGATGAAAATGTTGGACTTGCCAGTACAGTAATCTGAAGGCCTTTCAGACCGTTAGTGGTTGGTCACCCCCCTAACCCAGGCAGCATCAGGGAACAACAGTGTTTTCCATTTATCCAGGTGTCACCCAGCAGAGTCAGAAACCTTTTTTGCTGGCTGCCCTCAGGGCCTCTTACTCTTCTCTCCCTCTGGGCCTCTCCCCTTTGGCTCAGAGACTTTCCCAGTGAAGAGCTTTCACATGGAGCAAAATAGCCTTGCAGATTGACCCCTCTTCAATGGAAATTTGTGCCACTCTTGTCTTTCTCAGTGCTTCTCTGGACACTGTTTTTTAGTTTATCTCAACAGCCCTAGAGAAAGGGCCTTAGTTGGACCAAATGTGTTACCATGTACTGAAAGACTTATAAACTGTGGAAAAGATCACTAGGTTATAAATCAAAATATAAGCCTGTGGTTGCCAAAGGGGTGATGTTAAGTATCAGGATAATGTCTGGGATAGTGTAGGTATGTCTGTGTTGTTTGTCCTAGCCTATTGCATGTCAGTCCACCTAACAAAAAGTCTAAATTCTTCTCTGCTTGAAAAAATGGAAAATCATACCCAACAGTTTATGCCTAGAAGAACGTTTGTGTCCTTCTGTATCATGCAGTGCACACAGAGCTGAATTCCCTGGAGGTTAGGGTGGGAACTCTACCATTTGCCCTGTGCTTCTACAGTGCGCAGTAGAGCCTGTAGCCTGCCCTGTCAGGGTCTAATTGACACTGTCTTCAGACAAGAGGATCTCAGTCATAGTGATCTGTTCCTAAGGTATAAGACTTACCTACTTTAAAGGTCAGATTTTTCAGCTGGCAACTAGGATATTGCAGCTTATAGGAACATAACAAGGTAGAAGTGGGAATGCAGCAGATCTTTCATTGAAAAGGAGAACAGACTTCAGGAAGCAAACAAATTCAGTTTCTCAGCATCTTTAGGAAATCCTACAATACAGTCTTCTGTGAAAAATGCCTCCCTGTGATTTTACATCTTCTGTTCAAGCAACCACTTCAGGTAACATTAAACATAGGAAAGTACAGACCAGCATAATACAAATCAACAAGCAATAGGAAGCAACATCTCCTACTAAGATGTGTGCAGAAGAGAGAGAGAGAGAAGGATTTCACTGGTGTGAATTTGTGGCCCAGATCCTATAGTGTTTATAGGAACAACTTGGGATGATGATTTGCATAACATGATGATATTTCTTAGAATTAATCTCTGGACGTTCTGCTAGAGATTTCTGTTCTCTCTGTATCAATAATATATAAAGGATTAAACACCAGTGTTTTGAAATAACCTACATAGCTGAGAAGCAGCACCAGAATCTTTTCCTGTAGAAAATGTGGTTGGTACTTTTCAGGGAAATGTCTGGAATTTTTGGAAAGAAACTTAGAGCATCTTATGGTACTGCTAAAAGAGAATGCAGATTCCCCCACATCTAGCTCAGTGATTTGATCACATAACAAGCTTCCCTTTTGCTTTGGTGTTTATGCTAATAACTGGCCAGGGTGAGGCTAATAAACCTGCAGTCATGGGATTTGATGGTGGGTGTCAGTCCCCTCAGTCCTCACCTGTGCTCACTGCTTGTAGAGGCTGCAACTGAGGCACAGCTCGCAAAAGTGGGAAATTACTCTTAAGCAAGGAATCTATGGCAGCAGCACCTGTACCTTTCTCTGGAGCCCCTCCATCACTTCAACAGGCAGGAACTGAGAGATCCCATTTCTAGTAGTTTGGTACCTGAAGAAAAAAAGTGTTTTCTAGAAGGAGGTGGAAGGATGGAGCTCAGAAGAACAGGAATGCTAGATTACATGTTACTGCAGGGAGTAGGAAGCTGGTCGCTTGTCCCAGCTGTTCTGCACCAGGAAATCTGAGATGAGAGCTTTAAATTCTTTTTGTATACTTTGAGAAAGGTGCAGTTGGCAATTATTTGAACTCATGTTTTTTCAATTTATCTTTCTTTTCTCCTTTCATTGAAGAACTGGTTGGTTAGGTCACTGAAGTAATCATTTCTGGAGAAACATAGCTCATTGAGTGCCAAAGTAGTTTAGTTTAATTTTCCCAGGTTTCTGAGTGTGTTCTCAAAGTGATCTTTACTAATGATCCCTAAAGATTGAACCTGATTCTATGTGTTGTTAAGCAAAACCTGTCAGAAGTGCTATAGTAAAATGCTATGGAAAGCTGAGTGCAAATATATATATATAAAAGATAGAAATAATTTAAAAAAAAACTTGAGGCCAACTGACCTTTGGAAAAGAAAAGCTGTGGAAGGCATTGGAGATTGCTTTTACACTTTCCTCTGCTAAAGCTGAAGCATAGTTCAGCTCTCCCTGGATGCAGAAAAGAACTAGGAATGCATTTGGCAGCCCATGAAGTATGGGCTTAGTCTGTACAGCCTCATCTAGCACACCAGAGAGTGAAGGACAGGATAGCCAGGTTCAGGATAACAACTTACAGGAGAGCATACCAGTCTCATAAGTCTCTTTTAAAAATTTATTTCCCCACCCTTCCCCCCTCCACCCTTCCAAGAAAAGCTCATTTGCACACTAATGACTTTTTGTAAAAAATTGATGTCACAGATACCCAAGGCTGAAAATAGTCTGCGTGGAACTTCACGTCTATCCTTCACCAACTACTAAGAAAAGGTAGAGACCAACTCCTGCACGCCTTCTTGAAAGTGGCAGCCCAGACTCTCAGAAGGTCTAGAGCATGCACTAAAGTCAAGGAATTCCTCTTAGTATTTGTCAGCTCTTCTGATCTTGTCTTGGGATCTTAATTTTTTCAGGCCGTAGCCAAATCTTGGAGGTTTGAGAGATAAAAGAAACTAAGCTCCAGAAAAATCTCAGAGCCTTAGCAGTTCTGGCCAAATAAGGTTGTACCTTGTGGCTGAGGTCCAGTCCTGTTCAAGACAGCTTATTTAGGCCTATGGGGAAAAGAAGTACCCTTCTGGGAAAGACAGTTTGGTCCTAAACTATCAGCCATTAACTACAAGAGTATTTTGCCAGCAGAATAGGAGAAGCTACTTCCAATAAAGCCAATCAAAAGCAATTTCCCTGCTGAAAGGTGGCCTACCTGAGACAGAGCAGCCTGCAGCAGCTGCACGCCGCTGCTGTCAGACTTGGCCGGGTCTGTCAATTAAGGGAACACAGAGCAATCTGTGAGCGCTGAAAGGGATCCCTTCAGAGCCCTCCGTGGCTGAGAGACAGGCCCATTGTCTGCATGCATGTCTCACATAGTTTCAGAGTCCTGATAAGCAGGCATGCCATGAAAAACTACATTATATGGTGAGCTGGGGAATACTTTGTCTGGGGGTAGATGAGATTGGGGGGTGGGAGAAGAGGTAACACTGCACCTTTGCGTTGTGGGAGGTGGGCAATGAAAGACGTCGCGTTTGGTGGTCCCCCCAACATAACCTGCTTTCTCACAAACTCTTGCTGAATGACGAAGTCATAGTTTCCTCTAATTCCCCTCCTCCCCTCCGTCCTTGTCATTTCTTCTGGAGTTCGGAAATCAGTTGGGAAATTACTGCAGCACTGAGAACACAAACAGCTTAGCCACCTTCAGCTGCTGCCCTGCCACATACTGAGAGTCCTTTTTCCTGTGAATCTGTGACCCCCAGAGTCTGTAAGTCTGTGGGCAGGGAAGAGTGAAGACTTCAGACTTCCACGCATGCATTGTAGAGAACATAGAATAGGATATGTAGACACAGGTCCTCAGGGAAAGAATAAGAGGTTCCCTCTTATTAAGAGGAATAATAATTTTAATTTTCCTCATCATGTGGCCTGGTGCCTGAATCCCTTGGTGCAAATGGGCCCTTTACATTTCCTAGGTACAGACCCAGAAGAGCTGGTGTTGTCTTAGTCTACGACAGGATGTTCTCTTAGACTCCACTGTTTGATCTTGGGAGTATGTAAAAAGGTTAGTACATGCAAAAATGCCTGCATAACAAAGCAAATAAAACCAATCTCTAAGCTGCTTTTATACTACCTTTTTAGACCACTCTGCACAGAAAGAGAAGGTTCAAGCAGAACTTCCTCTTTAAAATAAAATATCCACTATGTAAGGCTAGCTTTCCAAATGCTTGGGAGAATATGGAGACTGTACTCTGTATGATAGGATGCAAAGAAATCTATACATGGGAGCAAGCGACTCTGTTACTAATGCAGTAGCATAGATTTGGAAAGAGACAATGCTGTGGTTAAACCAAGAACATGAAGGATGGCTCGCAAGTGACTTTTCCTAACACTCTTCCTTTCTCCTTTTGGCTGAGGTCTTTTTTTGCACTCACTGAAGCTGACAGTCTTCATGTTAATTTTAGTTGCAGGCACTCTAGATGATCGTCATACAGTGTTTAAGCCAAAGTTTATTGTGGACCATGCCTACTTTTGACTGTCACAGACATGTTGGACAAAAGCCATTTCTGATAAATTTGTGGACCTATCAAGGGATGAGCCTGGCCCATATTCTTCACCTTTTATATCAGTTTTTTGGCAGTACAGAGGGCTGCCAAAGAGAGGATTGGATTTCTGATCATTCAGTCATTAGTCTTCAGCAGATATACCCTTGTCAGGCTTTAGGGATTTGTCTGCAGCTCACCCAGTGTACAGTGACACTCCAGGAGATGGCAGGTCCTAGTTTTTTCCCAGTAGGGGAGTATGTCTTGGCTCAGCATATTTGATAAGAAAAATTAATGAATTTGTTATGGGGTGGAAGCTCCTCTTTCATTGCTGACTTGGTGAGGTTCATGGAAACCCATCTTTCTTTTTGTGTTAAATAAAGCTCCCACCATGGTGCCAAATCCTACTGCCTATTCTCACATTCTTCACTGCATGCACACTTGCACCATATTGTCAGTCCTGGATAAAGTTGTTGTGCTGACGTATTTGACTTATTTTCAAAAATTTTTGAATTCTTGTGCCCTTTTCTGGAGCACACCAGAAGCCCACAGCATCCACTCAGTCACAACGTAGGCTCTGGAGGGCACCTTGAAGAGCCTTGCAACTTCCTTTGCTTTGTCTCTCTTGGTGGTTTTTTTTTTTTGGGCCTGTTCAATCTGAGTCATTCTTGATGAGGGAAAGATAAGTTGAGGCATCTCACAAAACTGCCAGCTCTTTTCAACAAAATGAACTGTCTCTTTTGAGTAGCTTGTGTAAAGATAGTCCTAGCACAATCGTCACATTGCATTTTTACTTGCTTCAAAGAACAGCGGACTAATTAAGTGAAGATATTTAGCAGATTGTCATCAGGAGGCAAGTGAGCCACTCAGGGAGATGAATGGGGTAGTTTGTGCTTCTTGGAATTGTTGTTTCAATATCTTGTCAGGCTTGAGCAGATACCAATGGCTTCGGGAAGGGTACACATTCAATCTTTCATATGTGTTCATACATGAAGAGCAGAAGGGTAGGTGTCAAATTGATTCCTGGTGTATCCTGCTGTAATTTCAAGGTGCAGAAGCCCATTTCACCTCCTTGCTGTGCTGTTTGTACCCAGTTTATGAGCCAGCCCTCCATTTGAAGCTGTGTATCATTAGCTCTGTGTAACAATCTTCACCTGCTCTCCCCAGTTTTTTCTGTGCCTCCTACAGGCAGGCATGAGTGACTGGGTGTTTTTGTACCTTTTGGATATGTATGTAGGGTATCTAGGGGGAAATGTTTTCCCTTCTACCATGTATTGCAGAGGCTGCTCAGTCTTGGTGTCTAGCA
Organism: Brachypodius melanocephalos; assembly: GCA_013398615.1. NCBI lineage: Eukaryota > Metazoa > Chordata > Aves > Passeriformes > Pycnonotidae > Brachypodius > Brachypodius melanocephalos. Next base: position 7,272,825 of record VZSR01003794.1, on the reverse strand, counting down.
GAAAGTATACTGCTAGACATCTGCTCCTTGCAGCCCCTGGGACCCTCCTGTGGTTTAGAAAGTGGAGACCTTTGATCTGTGGTTTGTGTGGGAGAGGTAGATGATGCTGTGGTTTGCAAACAGCCGATGGTTCTCTCTTTCCTTCAAAGAGAAAAATTAGTGTTGGTGTGTGGTGATGCAGGACATCGTGTGACCAGTTGGGAGCACGCAGCGTGATGTGGTTTGCTCTGCAAGCTGCAGTTCACCAGTGTCGTGGTATAATTTTAAAAAAAGGTGACAGTGTTGGTTGTGTCTTTAGGCCACAAGCCTCCTTTAGGGGCAGCAGGGAATGGTCCAAAACCAGCAATAAAACCCCATGAGCTGAAAATTTCCTTCTGCATCTCTCTGGGGCATGTAGCAGTTGTTCACCCCAGGCAAAAGTGCCCTCCCCCTTCTTACACTGACTTATCTGTAGAAGAGATATTTGTCCATGGGCACCTACCACATTAGGGGACCTGTGGCACTGCCTACTGCAAATTTAGAGTTCAAAGGAGTATGACTGCCATTATCTGTAATGATCCTGGAGGTTATGTTCAGCAGTTTGGGTAAGGACTGCTGAGAAAATGTTGAGTTTGAGCAGGGATTGCTGTGTGAATGTCTGTGTCCATCTGGGGAGGGTGTCACTCAGAGTACACAGCTCTGAAGGAAAAGAGTGGAGCTGTGCTTGTGCCTCTACAATTTTGTGGAAAATGATGTGCAGCAGTGCAGCGCTTAGAATATAAAAATCTGGTGCACTGGACTAATCAAATACCCAACTTCCATGTGATCTGGTCTCCCTACAAAGTGAATATTTAAGGAAGGGAATAAGAACAGGATGGATATATAGTGAACTCTCTTCTCTCATCCATTGCAGATACAGGACATGTGGTTCTGCATGTGGCCCAGGCACTGCAGCAACTTTCTGGAGCCATTTGCCCCACCTCACCAGTAGCTTGTGTGAGAAAGGCCTGATTTAGGCACTAAAACCTGAGTTTGATGCCTTCTAAAGGCATTGCCAGAGTTAGAGGAATGGGATTTTTACAAGAACTTTGTACAACTTTTTGTGGTTGTTGTTATCAGTGGTGTGCTGTAAAATCCCACCCTCAGGGCTTACACATGAGTAAGGAGTGGAGCCCTAAAATTTTTGAATGTGTTTTTTGTTAAATCCTTAATAGCTAGGTGACTCCCACTTATCATTGCTTCTTCAGAGCTGCTGACGTTTCCAAGGAGTACTAGCAGGTCAGAAAGTCAGCTTGGAGAAGCTGAGCTGCTTCTTTACAACATTACACTCACCCAGCCTGGTGCTTTATAACTCTGTCTTTAATGATTTTCTCAGCTATTTTTCCTGGTACTGGCGTAAGGCTCACTGAGGTCTATAATTCCCATGATTGCCCTTAGCACCTCTTTTAAAAGAAGTGCAGAGTTTTGGCTCCACTCCAGCCTGATGGGAGAGTGGCTGTTTTTAATGATAAATTGAATGATTTTGTTAGTAACTTCTATGAACTTTGATTTTTTTTTTTTTTTTAAAAAGGGTGTTTGCATAAATGCTATCTGGTCCTGGAAGTTTCTTATTAGAAAATTATTTCAATTTTTAAGTATGTTATTATGTCTTTTTTCTTCCTTTGGAGTTTCTATCTGTCTATTTTCAATATATCTGGCTTTGTGTGTCCCCTACTACCATTGTTGCTATTTGTGGTTACAGTGTTCATATAATGTGGTCAAGGGACCCAGATCTCACTCTGGAGACTTTTTATGTTAAGTAGTTTACACATATCCAAACCAAGAGTTATTACCTAGGGGACTTTGTGGACAGGGTAAAAATAAATTGAGCCTTTATCTAATTTTCTGGCATGGGGCAAATGGGAAAAGTTTACTCAGATCAGCTAGGCCAAAAATAACCTTGTGGAAATATATCTGAGCTCAAGACCATTGCATGCTGGTGGCAGTCCAGAGTGAGGGGTCACAAGCCTAGGATTCCACAGCTTTGATCTTCTCATATTCTAGTCCTGTATTTTAACTGCAACACCACATTTACCAGACTCATTCTATTTTTCTGGATTGTTTGAAAATCTTGATTCTTGTGACTGTACAACACCCCTGTAAAGGCATCATCCCCCCTTCACAATCTCGTATTTCTGACTGTGTCAGAGGAATAAGGTACCCAAAACGTCATCAGCCAATTGACTTTGTTTAACAACTCACTCTCATTACTTGGGAGAAAGTCTAGGTTTCCCTTCACATGGTTTCTGACTCCTCACCTCATTCCTGCTGTCAGTATCTTTCTGAATAGAGTTTGCTAGCAGAGAACGAGCCCTGCCCCTTTCTCTTCCCTGCTCCCAGCAGGCAGGCAATATGGCAGAGTGCAGTCTCCAGTGTCCCTTTAGTCACTTCTCTGCTGTCAGTGTCATAGGGCCAGTGTTTAAGCATTTTCACGCTGGATTTGAAATGAGATTATAGACTGGTCCACTCAATTGACTTAATGGATTTTAAGAAACTAGATCCTATTAATGCAGTCAGTGCCCCAGGGTGCCTCTCCTACTGCAGACAAGATAATCTGCCATGCAAATTAAATCCTGCCTCAAGATGCAGGGCCTGCTTAATGTGATCCATTACACAGTTTACTTGTTTATATCTAATATTGTAACAGGAATAGGCTTACGAGCAGCAGGACTCAACTGAATAGAAGAGTAAATTACCAGGAAAATGAGGTTTAAGAGCCTCTCTCTCTTCCTTTCTCTCAATCCCTCCTTTCTTCACTCCCTCTCTGTTCCACATGTGAAAACACATTCCTCTTCTGCTTTTTGCATGTAGGGAATAATCAAGGAAAATAATATGCATGTGAGTGATGGATGCTGCTTTTGTTTACAGAGGTGTAAATGGGGAACTTAGCCAGGAGAAGGAGCTCAAAAGGACCAACAAAACCTTTATGAAGAGATCCATCTTTCTTTAGGTCTGTTGTCCAGTCTGCATGGGATTTTGGAATGGGGTATTCTGAGTACTCCCTTTTATTTCAGAAACTTATGGGTGAGATTTCATCTTTCTCCAATGAAGTCAGGAGAACAGATATAGGTGGCAATGGTGGATAGGAATACAAAGACTAGTTAAACTGGAGGACTGGGTTTGAATTCAGGAAAGAAAAAGCAGGGATATCAAGTTTGGGCATTCTGAGGGAAAGAAGTCAGTCCGAGGAGAATGGTTCAACAAGGTCACAGGCTTCTAAGAGAAGTGACTCAGGTTCATATAGGGATATATGCCAAGGAAGATCCTTGTATAAGTGATCTTTCAAGGGCAGGAGGATGGATTATCTGATCTCTCACTTTTATGGTAAGCTTATGTTAAGGATCTTGAGATTGGGATCCATAAGTTTAGGAATAGTGACATTACATTGGAAGAGACAGCTTTTTGCATATGATGAAGTCACTGGCTTATCCTGGATTTCCTAGGATGAGGATGCGGAGAATCAAAGTAATGTGGCAGGATCCACAGCATGAATAGAAAAGAGGAAATAGATGGAAGGGTCTGCTTGAATATTTCACATTGTAGGTGACTGCTATTAAGAATAGATGAAGGTCTGATTCCCCTTTGCTTTTGTCCAATGGCAAGTGAAGCATCAATGGATTTCCATAACCAGCTCAGTTTCCTGGTAGGGAGATATCAGCAAACTGCTTTGAGCACATACAGACTTGGATAAGCTGTCATACAGCCACTGTCCCAACAGAGTATGAGTGGCCATGCAGGCACAGTGTGGCTGTGTTGCTTTAGCTGCACTAGGGGCTGTAGGCACTGTGATGAATTGTCCTCTCTTCATATTCCTAAAGGAAATGGATGGTTGTGATACAGGAATGTAGTCCTGCTGTGATTTTATGGAATGCCTGTAATGGATCCTAAGATCTATGGGATTTCTGAGTGAAAGAAAAGTCTGAGTCCAAGGCAGGGGCATATTTGGAATGATTCCTTAGGACTTGACACAATCTGTAGCAATAGAGGAGTGGCAGACACACTGGTGGACAAACCCAAAACCTGTCCCTAGCAAAGGAAGGAGGAAAGTGCACCAGGCTACTTCACTTTTACCATAGCTTATTTGATCTATTTCTGCAGTGACAGGAGTCATCTCTGACAAGATTCAAGCAATAATTTGCAATTCCTGTCATTCACATAGACTTTCTCATTTATCTCATGTAAGCCAGTTATTTCACCAAGCCTCAGTTCACAGTCTGTAGCAGTGTGGTCTCTTCAGTCTTGTCTGAGCTTGTGCAGCCCCATCATGGGCACTGTGCCTTTGGTAGTACCCAGAGCTATGTGTGTGACAGCTGGGGCCCTGGACACCCAAATGATCTTGGCAGAGGGTTTATTCCCATGGACAGCAGAGAGAGATAGGTAAGCCCCAGCAGTGTACATGGTGTTGCATGGTTGAGTCCTTGTAAGCTGGTGCTGCCTTCAGAAAAGGTCTCTGTGCCAGGGAACAACACTGCCTTGAACCAACACTTTTACCATCTCTACTGATAGCACCTCATGCAGGAAGAGAAGTAAGGGGAGGAGGGAAGGGAAGTGTTGTTTTTTTAACTTAATTTAAAGCTTTTTATGAGATTTTCACAGCTGCGATCTTATCAGGGTTTGGCTATAGAAATTAAAGCGGCAATTATATTTTCCCCTTCCTGGAATGTAAAATAAAGTCTTGTGTAAAATGCATTAAAAACTGGAATGTAAAAGTGTAATTAATGTGGAGCAAAAAGCACATTGCGTCATTAACTTTTTTATTAATATTCTCACGCAGTGCAATTTCAAAGCTCAGTGCCACTCCATTTCCCCCAGTGAAATATCTCCCACTCTTTCATTGCAGCTACCTTTAACCTCATCTTTAATGGGATGACAGCAGCTTTTCTCTGGAATTACATCTCTGCTCATCCATCTGTCCCACTAGACCCTTTCTAGGGTTCCTATCAGATTAGGGTCCAATTTTGTTTCTAATGGAAAGAGAGAGGGACAAAAGCACGAGCTTTATTTGACATCTGTAAAGCAACAACAGAGATGCTTGCTTATCTGGAGGAAGGCTAAGGGGTAGAATTCTTCCTTCTGCTGAGCTGGAGAAGCAAGGCTTCATCTTCCAAAGGCACTGCAAGATGTCTTGCTTGCAGCTCACATCTCTAGAGATCGTTCTAGATCTATTTACTCTTGCTAATCCTATACGTAGCAGTTGCTAGGTGCCATCTGGGTACTGACTTTGTTTCCCTTATTTTGTTGTCTCTACATGCAGCAAGTATTTTTAAGTTGCTGCTGTATGAACAGAGGACCTCTGCTTTCCCTGAGATGTCAATCCAAGATCTTTGTTCTACCCCTATAACACTGATGAGAAGCTTAATATGTATAGTCCTTTTCAGCATGGTTCATTTTCCCAGTGTCAGCCAATGGCACAGAAGGAAGAACAGGGCTGTAAGCAATTCTTGCTGAAATCAGGAGTGCTTTGAGTGGCAGAACTAGTCCAATGCAGGAAGCAGACTGAAAGGTCAATTTGCAGTGAAATAATAGGCTCATCAGTTGTAGTGTGTCATGTGCCCTGCATTGTTTTACAGGAGAGGCCAAGGGATAAAAAAGATCTAGATTCACCACACAATTCTTTCTCATTTTTCTGGGCTCCATTCAGCTCTGGAGTGGGCAGACATCTCTTAAACTTGTCTTTCGAAGGCTTCTGACAGTTTGCCTGTCAGAGTGGCAAATGATTTGGTCCCTAGTTCCTAAGCTTAGCTCCTATCTTACTCTCATTTCATTCTAATTTGATGCTAACTTACAATTGAAAGTCTGAGTTTTAGTCCCTGCAATTACTGCTAGGATTGAAGTAGAAGCAAGACTTTTACAGCTACCAGCTATTTGCTTGGTTTTGAAAGAAGAGTTTAGGCCAGTGTATCCATATATGTATTCATGGTTCATGATATCAGATCCCAAAGATTCTGCCTGTATTTCCTGGTAAAAGTGGGACATACACAACACCAGATTGTATTGAGTAAGATAGGACATCTACTGCATCTGATGACTTTATCAGATCCCTGATGGATATTGTAGAGTGGGAGTACCTGCATATCCATGCATCCATCCATCCATCTCTGTAGAATTCCAGAGCTCACAAGTTGTTTAGATCTTACCCTGGTCCTAGGAAATTGTTGACTCTTTGCTTGCATCTCACTTGAATTATTTATGACGTGACTGTGGCTTTTTGAGTTAGGCCACCACCAGCAAAGTGGAGGTGTACGAGTCACCTCATGTCAGAAAGGAGAAATTTGGAAAAAGGGATTTTGGCCTCTACAAGTGAACAGCTGTAATTTGGATGCTGTGTATAGAAGAGAAGCCTTTGGTGAGTCTTCAGAAAATGCTTTCCCAATTCTTACCTACACTGCCATGAAAGGGTAATTGATTTGTAGGGCCATGGCATGAGTTTCCTAACACAGTAATGTGTAGGAAAAAAAAAAGATACCCTAGTCCCAGAGATCTTATAAAATGCTGTATCTGGGGAAAATTCTTGAAGTACATGATCAATGCTTTACTGTTAACTGGGCTTTCTCCAAAGATCTGAAACAGCTAATAATGAAGAAAAGCTGTCCTTATTCGTTGGCCTGGGGTAGAATCCTAAAATCCACTGAGTATGAGCTGGTATTCATTGTGATCTGCTGTTTGTCTGAAGAAGACATCTGATAGTGTCAATCAGACTTCCCATTTATTGATTTTTCAACTGCTTGCTGAACAAACCCAATGCATTTCACAATGCATTGCCAATACTATCAGCATCTTAGCAGGAGCTGTTGTTCACATTTTGACTGAAATTATTATTGCAATTGCTTCGAAATTATAAAAAATTTAATTTAATGAAAACCATCTCTATGGAAATTATACTGGGTTTCAGATTAATTATGTATGTATTTCACACATCTGTGATTTTGAGGTCCTGTACTATCAATTTCATAATTCCTTTTCTTAAGGCTTTTTCTGCAAAAAATGTCAGGAGGTAAAATGAGTGTTTACAAGTCATCTGTCACTTAGCTTTCTTTTCAGGTTATTGATTAGGTTGATGTTTACCAGCATCCTGGGACTGGACTTGAGGAGAACTATGCACTGTGTACTTGCCTGGTACTTTACTTCATAGTGCTTGAATTCTTGTAACCCCTTGTCAGTGAGTGCCAGCTACCTGTCAGATGTTACTACATCAAGTACACCAGGATTAAAAAAAATTACTTATGACATGAGTGTTTAGCTTTAGTACATTCTCATAAAACTAAGTGTGGGAAGAGGAAATGTTTGGCTTCAAACACATGATGTTTTTTACAAGATGGTTATGTCATTCCATATCATCCACATTACTGCTTGTCATAGCATTTTCTTTTTTTCCCCCCACTGGAATTCTGCTCACCTGTGGCCTATATAAAACAATTTAGATGCCTTTAAATTTTCTCAGCTCCCAAATAAACAATACAATTCTGATAGTACAAAGACAGCACAGTATCTTGGGCACAAATTTTGGAGGATCTCCTTTAGTGACAGAAGTGCTTTACCTTAAACCATGCTCGTGGTTGGAAGCATGCATTCCCAAAGTCTGTGTTAATAGTATCAGTCAAAATGTAGTCTTTCCTCCAGGACATCATTGTCTAGAATTTGAGACAAAGTTATTAATTGTAAAATGAGGGTGAGACACACAGTTCAGCTCTGGACTTCTGTTAAATACACTGGAGATTGGCTCAGTGGCCAGCAGAGCCAGTACTGCTATACTGCTTCATTTAAAGTATGTCTTTATTTTAAAGCATTTGTTGGGGCAATGGCAACATGGAATTATTGGTTACTTCAGAGAACACCTATTAGAAAAAAAAAAGGTTAAAAAAGAAAAGGTACACATTGTCCAGTCATCATCTCGTTGCATCCCTCTAATTTTTGTTGTGCCAAAGAGGCATATGCTGCTCTTTTCAATATTAAATGTTATGCTGTAAAATGACAATGTCACTACCCTCTTTGAAATTCCCACTGACATATTAATTCTGTGCTTACTGTCCTAATGCCTACAGGAGTATTGCCTTTAGCTATTTTATTTTCATGCTATTTGATTGAAATTTTCATTTTATGTTCTTGGACAGTTCTGCAGAGTGGTGCTGTAGGGTGCTGGTTCATACAGCTCTTTTGGGAATGTATTCCTAGCAGTTTACCCTTTGTTGGCACCCCTTTGTATGCTGAAGGATGGATATTGATGGTGATTTCAACTTTATCATGATCTACCTGCATGCTTTTCTGCTTTTGCTGGAGGGTATGTTGTCTCTCTTAAATGGGATTTACATATTTCATGCTCATTCAGCCCAGCAGCTTTTGCTCTCTTCACAATTGCCTTGAGCCTTTGATCATTTTCTTCTGCTGTTCTACCCCAGCTTAAAATGCCATCTGTATCCATACCATCAACAGTTTGTTGTTCTAGTAACAGCCCAAATGGCAGTCTGCAGAAACAGCATTTCTCTAAAGGAGCGTGCAGTCTGCACAAGCGAGAGCAATGTTTTTTGAATACTGCTGATGTATCTATTGTAGATTGTCAATTTTTTTTTTCTTTCTTTCTGCAATACTTTTCCTCCTGCAGACAAGAAAATCTATTCCTTTTTACATTGTTAGTTACCAGTTAGGTCTCTACAGTAGTAAAAGATTCTTCATCCTTGTCCCACAAAAGTCAAGGAGTTTCCTCATTTTGATGATTCTTCTGGTTATATTATGATTCACAGGTAATTTTAGCTTTTGATTTAGCAGTCATAGGATTTGAGACAGCACAGCTTTTCCACTTGTATTACTTGCTGTGCTCATTCTGACTCCTTGTAGTAGATCTTTGACTCTTCTTTGGTAGTTTGGCTTCCTGGCTCTCCAAGTAATATATTTGCTGTGTAATATCCAGGACTGTACTTTTTTGTATGTTATCATGTGCTTTTTTCCTTGGTGTTGCTGCAATGAATACTGAAAGTTGTATTCTTCCCAATTTATGATTTTTCTGTATGATCCTGCCTTCACTTTTCCCCGTCTCTTATTTTGGCCCTTGAAAGGAGTTATTTATGATTGTTTTGATAATATATTGGCTTTAAGCTCATATGTCCAGCTGAAGACTATAAAATATCTCAATTGTTCTGAAGCTGGTAAAGCATTCATCTTAAACATCATTGTGTCCATACCACCTTGGAGGAATTTGGAGGGCTCTGGTGGTACCCTCCTGTCTCTGCCTGTTGCTGGTGACTGCTTTATCTGCTGCAAGGACTAATCCAGAGTCACACAGTGGTTCTGTGCTGTGAGAGGTAGCCTGAAACCTGGCTTTGGGTGGGAGGCTGGGCATCACCCGCAGAGAAGCAGGGGTGATAGAGCTCATTGCTGCAGCAGAATGGTTGTGCCTGTCTAATACAGCAGAGCAAAACTCTTGCTTCTTGTACTGGGAAGCAGTGGTGACCAGCTACTTTGCCATTCACTCTTCTCTCTCTTTCTAACTCTTGGTGGAAATCAAACTTCAGGGCAAAGAGAAATATGTCCACCTGCACCAGCTGCCTGCTACAACTCTGGTGACAGTCATACCCAGCAGACACAAAAGCTGTAAGAAGGGGCATGTCTGATGAAGGCAGTGGTTGGGGATGTGCTGGCAGAGGGGTGGCCTTTTAGAACAGGAGTAATCAAATGCTTATTAGATTAAAATGGCCACCTTCAGATGCACTTGGGAGCAGATGGGAAGCTGGTACAGTACCCAGAGGACAGGTGGGCTGTGCTTATGCCAGGTTGTTCTGCTAAGCAGGTGACTTGCTGTCTCTGGACTAGCTGAGGCTCTCCAGGGGTCTTTGAGGTGTTCCACTGTTTCTGTCCTAGCAGGAAGGAAATAGAAGCCACGCATACACAGTGCAAAGCTGCATTAACAGCTAGGCAGACAGCTGCCTGCTTTCAGACTAGATCTGCCCTAAAGTGGGCAGCACTCTGTGCTTCCAGAGGCAGCTCAGTGTAGAGCACTTGCTGCTGCCAAGTGTTGGGAGCTTCCTTGGTAGTGCTGTGTATTTGTACTTCCTCAGCTGAAGAGCAGCAATGGCCTTGGAAAGGAAAGAGCTCCTGTTTATCAGTATGGCCTTGCTGTGTAATCATTTGTGAACTGCCAGCATTTAGGGCCTTATCCAAAATCAGCTGGGACTGTAGGAATCTTTTGAGCTTTTTAAAGTAGGTGTTTAGTTTTCCATGTGCCTGCCAAGTTTCCCTGGGGAGAAGCAACAGTGCTTTCCAGGTTCCAGTGTGCAGCTGCAGATCTGAGCTATGCTGTGTGCCAGGGTGGCTCCAACATACAGTGGTCGGATGGCCTGGAGGTGTTAAATATAGAACTGTCAGTGGTGAACAAAACCAAGATAAAGGGATGCTTCATGGCCAAATCACTTTGTAGCTAAACCTACCCACTGCCTGGGAAATACATGCACTTTTGAGGCCAAGTGCTGGCTTCTGAGCAAAACCTGTGTTCCAGACACTTGAAAAATGTCTGGTCACTGTTTTTCATTAGTAAGAGTCATAATACCTTCCCACTGACATCATGCTGAGATACATATGCTCAGCTTCAGTAGCTCCATGAATGAGGATAGGAGACTTAAATGGTGAGAGATTTCCATTTTCCTTGTCAACACTCTCCCACAAAGAACCCTCAAACTGACTGAAATCATGTGGAAGAGAAAGAGGGATTCACAGAGAGGAGCTGTCTCTCTTTACAGGGTATATGGTGAGTTGGGTTTTGTTCACGTAGGAAGAAAGCTAAATGTTTCCACCCACCTTGTCACATTCAGAGCTACAGGGACAATTACTGATACTTCCCTCAAAGACTAAGGACCTCTGGAAAGGAAGAACACCCTGTCAGAACAATTCATAAAAAAGAAGATAGTGATAAAGTTCTTTAAAAGTGTTTACCAGACACACTGGTAATTGGTTGAAGATATTTTCCTTGCTTGGTTGCCAACTCTCTTAGACTCAAGAGGTAGCCCTGGAGAACAGGCTTGATACATTGAGATGTACTTGGCTCAGACATAGTTACTGCCTTGCCTTCTCAGTGGTCATCAGGAAGGCCCACTTCATCATCTGCATGACCAGTAATGTGGGTGATGGAAACTTGGGTTCAAAAAGCAGCGCAAATGGGTGAATTCTGTTTCTAAGAACTTGAGATAAAGTATCATGCTGGATCTTCTGTCTGTTCTGGCTGTTCTTGGTGGAACAAGTAGCTTCTAAAGAATCAGTTAATCTTTATGTACATATAGTCTCTTTGATACCTACCTCTAGTTTCTCAGAACAATCTTAAACTGAGGAGTAAATTCAACCCATAGGATGGGGAGCTGCTTATGATTTCATCCTGTGCTATGCTTATTAAGCATTTTCTAGAGTAGTAGGTAGCCTTCACATTCTTACAGAAAACAGGAGGCTATGGGGTCACCAGGTCAATATGCAGTCTGTCACAACGACCACCTAACCTTGAAATAGACTGTGATACACTTTGAGACACAGGAAAATGTAAAATGAAGCAGAGAAAAAGCTCGGCTGAGCAAGGAGGGTTGGTAGAGCCTATTCTTATCTTTTTCCTTCTCTGTCCCAGATGAGGATCAACAAATAACACCTATTTGCTGACCACCACTTTCTCTCTTTCTCTCCTTTCCCCCTTCTGGTCAGATACTTCATTTTTTTGTACAGAAATGTAACTTGGCGAGAGTCTTTAGGCAAGAGAGCACACCTTATTCTCTAAGGCAAACTCCTTGATTATTGTGAGGTCATTTCCTTTGAATCTGTGCTGAAGTGCAGTGGAAGATTTGTCTATGGCCAGACTCCAAGTCCAAGTCCGTGGTGAATGCAGACAGAGAGGATGGAAGGGCAGAATAAGAGAAAGAGGAAAGGAGGAAAAGGGAGGCACTGTGACCCCTGCACCAAAGCCTTGTGAGCGTGGCAGAGACTTCTGTGTGTTTGTGTGGAATGGTGGCTGTTTAGATAAACAGATGGCAACAAATGGCATAAAATTATATACCCATAATGTCAGTTCATAACATTTTGTTCGACATACTTGATTTAATCGCTTAGCTGACGATTTTGCTTTTGGGCCCATATGGTGGCAAATGGCAAATGAACCCTCTTTACACAGCAACTCCAATCTGGCACTTTTATCACCGAGACTTAGAGAAGAATCCAGGAGGAGAGAGATGCAGATGGAAAATGAATGAGCAAGCAGGGTGGGGTACATGTGTGGGAAGAGGAGGTTTTGAAGGTGCAGCCAGGGGAGTGTTCTTGGGAGATGGAATTGGGGGGTGGTGGTAAAATGGGGAAGGGAGGGCTGAGGCAAAAGAAATCAGGATGTGCTATTTTTAAGAACATCTAAGAGATGAAACAAGGAATTTAGAAGGGAGAATTTGAGAAACTTGTGGAGAGAAAATACATGAAAATATAAGGAGAATGGTGCCAAGCGGAAAGAAGTGGACAAGGTGAGGATAGTAGCAGATTTTTAGGAAGTGTATTCAAAACGAATCTACAAACACCAGCAAAATGAGTGCGAAACCAAGAGAACAGATTGACTGACTGGATTCTTCAAAGGAACAAAGTCATAGGAAATATACCTGTGACAACTTGGTTTTCCTATTATCAGTGTGGTAGTCCTGAGAAGAGGTATCTTGAGAAGGGCAACATGACAGTGATGACTGAGTTCCCATGGCAGATGACTTTGTCACCGAGATTGTGGTAGGATCTGGCATGATTACTGTATATTACAGTATTCTGACTGAGTAATTGCTTTCTTCAACTTAGCTTTTCCTAAAGTTGTGAGAAGGCTGGACCTTCACTTTGTTTTTTTCAAGGGGTGTGGTCTTGCAAAATGTTGACTGTTGACTGTACATTTGCCTATCAGTCAGTGAACGGGGCAGTTCCCTCAGGCACATCCAAAATGCCTTCATGTATTCACTCTGTGATGGGGATTTTCTTTTGCATTGCCAAGGAGAACACAGAAGAGGCAATCTTTGAAAGATGCTGCTTCAGTGACTAGGAAATAATCCTCAATAGGATGGAAGTGATATGATCTGGCAAGACTGAGAAGTTAGAAGTCAAATGAAGCTGAATATATAATTTTTGATAAGACATTTTTCCTGGCGTATCAGCATCCTCATTTCTTATAGTGCAGAATGAAAAAAAAAACCAAAAAAACCCCCACCAAAAACAAACAAAAAACAACAACAACAAAAGCACTCACCAAAATCCTCAATGAATCAAAAAAATTGGTCAATAAGGCTGGGGGAAATATATTTCCTGTGATTCTGAGAAGTATGCTGCTGGTGAAATTTCATCATGGCAAGATACATGTCTCAGCATAATGATACAAATAAAAGGTCTGAAGACCACAAGAAATTTATCACAATTTAGGCAAGCTTCCTCTATCTCTTCCCCATTTTTTGTATTCTTTTCTGAGCTCTGTTCAGGCTGATTCTGCTCATTACACTGTGTTGATCAGTCCAGCAGCTGACCTGAATCTGATTTGCACCATACTTGGGATGATGAAGAGAGCTAGCTGCTGGGAAGTTTATAGCTCTTTTATGGGAAAGTTGGATCCTTCTAACCTACTGTTGTGCATCTCTAATTAATGAACTATCCAGCTATAGAAATTGAACTAGGTCTAAGTTTCTTCTGAGATGTCCTGTGCACATCTGGGAGTACCAAGCCCTCAGTTTCACTCTGTTTCTTCTGAACATTACTTCATGCAGCTGTGGCTAGGACCTCCACACTGTTCAACTAGTTAGCTTGTGACCAATTGGTACCAATTAGTTTAACACTTCCTGTTTGATTGAGACTTACTGTAGCTAAGTCTAGATGTGCCTCTTGTCTATCAAATGGTTGGGGTGACTCTAATATTTCAAACCATCTCTTTCTGACAAAAATTAGCGCTGCCCCTTCTGCCCAGCTTTCCTTTTTTCTTCTGAACAACTGAAACTGCGTCTCAAACAATGCAGCCCAGCAGGCAGCCGTGTAGTAGCAATTGGGTGTGGACGGTGCTGTTCCCAGCCTCACTGGATCTGGATGTGACCAGGTGTTAGGTAAGTTCCAAATTTGCTGTCAGAATCCGCACTGGAGGCTTATGGGCTTCCAGGGTAAGCTCTGGAGCTTGGTTTCCCTCCTTTCCCTCCCTGTCTTATGCGTTCAGTTTCAGTCACTGCAAACTACTTTGACACAGCTCCCTTCTTCTCCCTTACCCCACCCCCCCCGTTCACACCCCCCAGGCTCTTTACAACTAAACAGTTTGTCCTTTTCCCAACGTTTTGGAGAATCTGGGAACGTAAGTGCTCCAATAACTCATGTCTGTGCTCTCATTTACCCCCTGCCGGCATGGGGATGCTGCGCACCAGCCTCTCAGAATGCCAAATGAGTCGTGGCTGTCGCCTTGTCCCCCGGGCTCCCTGAGGCCACCGAGCGGGACCCTCAGCCTTGCTGGGGCTGCTCAGAGACAGCCAGCTGGGCATCCTCGCCTGCTCCCCACTGTGCCAGCTCTGGAACTAACTGGGAGGAGCTATGTGCAGGACAGGTGACTCCACCGTTAAACTTTTTGGATATAGGGAGAGAAAGGGGAAGGTTAGGTCCCAGAGCTTAAGAAAGGTTTGTAGCTTGGATCATAGGGGAAGGCTTCATGCAGGGAAATACACCTTCTGTGTTTGGCTCTGCCACTAATATGTCACATTGTCTTGGCTCAGTCACTTAGCTTCTGCCCACCTCAGTTTCTTGCATTATTTCCCACCATCCCCATGCAGCTGTGAGGTTCACACTGAGAACTGATGCAAAACGTTTTGAGATCCTTGATTTGAGCAGAGCAGACTGTGATGAAAACCAGGATAGGAAAAGACATCAACAGCTTTTGGAAAAGTGGGGATGCTTCTCGTGCTGGGCTTTGCATTGATGGACTGGATAGCTCCCAAACATCCTTTGAAAACAACTGAGGATGATTTAGGGTTCAAATCCAGTCATGGTAGTCATGGTAGGGCTTGTTTTTAATCTGCAGGAAAAGTTTGGAATTGTGGGCTTTTCCTAACACCATATCTTCCCTCTGGCTCTGACTACATCAGCTGCTCTTCATTTGCATTTATCCTGCTGTATATGTCTCCCCTTCACTGTTCTGTGAATACGCTGGTGTTCCCCCCAAGTGGTGTTTTGTTTGTGTTTGGTTGTTTGTGTTTTGTTTTTGTGGTTAGTTGATTTTTTGTTTGTTTTGGTTGTTTTTGGTTTTTTTTTTTTGGGTAACTGGCACAGGTTTCACTACCCACTCAGTTCATGAGGCTGAGTCTGCTCACTTAAGGAGTACTATTCCCATTTTACAGAAGGAAGCATTGCACAAAACGGCCTGGGTCCATTCGTGTCCTCTGGTCTCTGCCCGAGAGTAGTGATTCAACACACAATTCTCACTCCTATGACCCTGTAAGCTCATTGTGGCGTTCCCAGCACCGACGGGTGGGCTATCAGCTGTGTGGTCCCTGAATACCAGGCCCATTCCCTGTCATCCTGTGTTCGGGCTCCGGTGCATTGGACCCAACCCCGACGCGCGTTCCTGCGAGGCGGTGCCGGCAGTGATCGCTGCCCCTGTCGCTGTCGGGTTTTGTTGCCATGAGGAGGTGGCTCCTGATCCGTCCCTGCCCGTTTTGCATCCCCCTCCCCTTAGGGGTGCAGATGCTGACGGGGGTGTTGGGCAAACAGCCTGCGCTCAGGCCTCGCAGAGACGGGATGAAGCTGGCACTCCCTGGAGCCTTGGGAGAGAGCGGATCAAATGCGTCTCCCTCCAGAGCCTCCGCTCCGGCTCCTCCCGGCCCTTTTTCCAGGATTCCCTGGGGTGCGGGGAGGTGTCCAGCAGTCAGGGCATCGTTCCGTGTTCGGGGCGCCGCAGAGCTCGGTGCCGGAGCCTCACGGCGGCGTCGCTCTCCCTCCTTCCCCCTTCCGCGCTCCCTGCCTGTGGCCCTGGCAGGCGACGGGAAGTGCCAAGGATGAGAGCAGGTCCCTGGTGTCTCCTTTAGCTGCCATTGCAGTTAAATTAGAACAGAGACCTGCAAATAAAGCACCCCCTCCCCTACCCCCCCTCCCCGCTGCCAGAAGCTCTGCATTTCACTCAAGTGCCCACCGGGGAATTTGCCCATTTACTCTTGTTATTTGCATGATAAAGGCTGTTCTGCTGCCTTTTCTGCCGCCTGCCTTAAAAAGGCAGGGAAGTTGGAGCAGACGGGCAGGAGAGCCAGAGAGGTCAGGGCACCCAGCCCCGAGCCCTCCGCCCCCGGCAGAGCCGCCGAGGGTGCTGCGGAGGAGGGAGGAGGAGGAAGGAGGAGGAAGGAGGAAGGCTCTCCCTAGCCTGAGGTTTTGCTTTCCAGTTTTGTTCTCATTAGCGGCTCTGTGCATTCCCTTCGCTCCTCACAAAGACGCTTATTCTGGCACGGAAATGTGCCCTCTGGGATTTACTGAGAGAGAAGGAGCAAGGGAGGGGAAAGAGGGAGATAGACGGAGAGAGAATAGGCGTTTATCCTGGGTTGCATCCAAGCTGCCTTAGCTGAAACTCAGGATGGAAGTGTAAAGGTGGCTGTAAGCCTTCCTGGTTGCACCACTCCAATCACGGATTAATCACCTGGAGCAATCTCCGTGTCTTGTTAGCTTTGGCCTGGCTTCTTCTGCCACATGTTTTTGAAATGTAATTTTTTTTGAAATAAGATAGAGTGGAAATACTCTGCAGTGATATGCTGCTTTCAGTTCGGTTTTCACTCTGGTTCTGATTTAGATGAAGAGCCCCATGTCCCTTGTGACCAAGGAAAATTTACCAAAATGAAAACATGACTTTGCAGAAGAAGCACAAATTGTGAGACCTAATCAGGAGTCAAGAAATTATTGTTTGGCTAGCTTTATGGGGCAAGGGTGCCTGCTGCTCAGCACTGCCCTATTCCCATGCCTTCTGGCCTGATGGCACCAGTGATGCCTTTCTTGTGCCTGTGATGAGGCCAGTGGCCACACAGGAGCTGCAGTAGTGACACTTTACCTCTTACCAAGGCAATCTTCTGTTGCCTGCTGAACTGGCATCACATGTACTTTGTAGCTGTGGAGCTCTTTCTAGCCAGGCCACTGTCATGTGGTCATTGTTGGTACATCCATAATAGTTTGTCTCTCTCAAATACCTCTCAGCTAGTGTACCCTTTTACCTTCCTGTCAGCAAGTAGAACCAGCCCCAGCACTCAGTCTCTGAAGCACTCTAGCTGTGTTGGCTATTTTTTGTATAAACTTACACTGCACTTGGCCACTAAAGCCTGTTGAAGGGGTCCCAAGGCTGTCCAGGCAGGAACATCCCAAACCAGTGCTGTCTGCTGTTCTATTCTCTTTTGAAGCAATTTTAAAGAGGCAAATGCAGGTATGGGTGTGAAGCTCTGCCCTCTGGACCTCAGCAGTAATTCTCCACTGAAGAAAGCATTGCTGCATCTCTGGGTTTTGAGGTTTTGCACTCTGTCAATAACCTTCATGAAAAAAAAATATTGCTGTGCATTGGAGCCTTCTAAAAAATCTTGCAAATTGGAATGGTGGGTTCCAAAATAATGAAGATGTCCTTGGTATATCTGGAGGGATTTACTGATCCAGAACTTCACAAGCAGAATTTGATCAGCGTTTCCACATTTCCCAACAGACTGTATTCCAACTGCATCTGCCATGGGCTTGAGAACCAGGATGCTGCTGGTGTATGGTCATGCTAGAACAATGAGTGAGACAATACTATTGCAGAGCCTGGGACCAGTCCCATTGCAGTGCCTCGCTGCTGCTCAGGGTGGGTTCCAGAAACAAAACTCTACAAGCTTGCATTAAATTAGGGAAGCAGGTTTCTGCAAGCATGTGGCAGGTTGCACAGCCAGGATTCTGGCATCCTAAGTAGGTTCTGGAGCCAGCAGTCTGGCTGCTCAGGGCTAGTGCTCAAGAAATGTTCCAGGATGAGGTCTCAGTGGCGTCCTCTTTTTTCACTTGTTTGTTTCACTTTTGAACTTGTTGATCAACAAGTTCATACTGTTCTTGTATCTGAACTCTGTATCTGGGGACCTTTTGCATTGTAATGATACCAAATTCATTCTCTCTTCTTGTCTGAAGAATCAGGTCTACAGCCCAACCTGTTGTCTGAGTGCTCCTTCCCAGCTGCAAAGCTCTGAATCTTCTGGAGCAGGATCAGTGTGGAAATTTCTTTCATTGTCTTAGTAGTATCTTTTCTCCCCAGGTCTGGCTTTCCCTGGTACATGAATGCCAGTGTTATATCTGAGAATAAACATTCCTTCTGAGATTTTTAACTTACTTTTTGGTGGTATTTGTTGCACAGTTGACCTAATGGAGACATTCAGTTTAACAAGGAGCTCTTAACTACTGGTTTTCTGGGAGGCCTGTCAGTCTCTTCTGATGGCTTTCATCTTGTGCTGTTTATAGATTAAAATTCATTTGAGATGGCTAAGCAGGGGTTTTACTCACCCTAAACGACATGATTTTACTTATTCACCTCCCTTGGCATCAAGAAGGCTGGACATAGAGAGAGAGCTTGGCTGAGTTTGCTTCTTGCACCTGGAAGGGATTGTGGGAAAGATGGTAGAGGATAATTTGGACAGGCTCTAGTAGTCTGGCCCAGGAAGGCACTGCTGAGGGTGTTGGGCAGGTCTGTCTGATTAGTGACATCCAGAAAGATGGAGTCTGTGCAGAGACTAAAACTGTGTAACTCTTGGCACCTTCTACTGCATGCTAGGCAACTGCAGCGTATTTTATGTGGCTAGCATGACTTCAGGTAAGAAGCAACTATTTATTTGAGCACAGACTTCCTATGTGATTTTGACAAAACCACTGAAGGTAGGGTTTGTCTCACCTTGCTTTAAATGTCCAGGAACCATCTTGTTTTAGGATACTTACCTATGCAGTAGTTAACACCTGTAATTACACAGTAAGTTACTACTTGGACATGTTAATGCTCTCTCCCGTTGTCTACAGAGGGCTTACATAGATTAAACTACAGCTGGTTTTTATGTGGCAGAAACCTGGTGAGATGAGTCCCTCTGAGTCTCAGTTCTTCACATGCAAATGGCAGCATTGCATAGTGAAATGACTGCAGGGTTAGACAGTGAACAGTATATAATGGGCTAAGATTCTGCATTGGTGGAAGAGGCAGGAGAGGAGCAGAGGAGGTGTCTGTGGAGTAGTTTACCTGTCAGTGTTCTGTGACCTTCTGGCATTTGGCCCTATACAAGTAGAAGGGGATTTAGATTATTCTGATAAGCCTTACAAAACCTCATTTATGTTATTTTCCTCCAAAGCCATGTTTAGGTTGCTTAAGCTACATTATCTCCAGCTATCTCTTGGCTTTTCTGGGTAATGGTCAGACGATGAAGAATACAGTATTTTCATCATCATCTTGAGAAACAGCATCATAGATAGCTCAGCTGCTGGTTTGTTCAGAGGCCTCTGGACTATTTTTTCACTTTTTCAGATTTCCTCCTGAAGTTTTCACTGCCCAGATGTAGCCATTATGGGCTTCTGCTCTCTATTTTTACCAGTTCAGATGGGAAATGTTAAGAAAGTAGAGTGAAACAAGAATGAAAGCACTTCTTAGAGTCTCTTCCTCACTGCATTAGGAGGCCAAAGGTTGTGAAAGGAGAGTTCATGCTGAAGACATTCTTTGAAAGCCTTCTGAAGCAAGTGTTCTGCTTTTTATTACTGGTTTGAATTAAGATTGATTTTCCTCAGATTCCTGTTCTCCCTCTTGGGACCAGCTCCAAAAACCCTGAGGCTCAAATGAAAATGGAAGGTGCTAATTAAAAGCACCATTTATCTCTCTTTGAAAATAGACCCCACGAGTATGTGGGGATTGGCGGGAGTTGCTCCTGGAAATAAGCTGCTCTCCTGCTTGATGTTGCAGGTGTTCAATGCTAGCAGGAGTGTTAAGAGTCACATGTTAGTGCCAGAGATATGTAAAATATTATCTAGGTCTGTTTCAGCACAGCCACAACTTTGGGATCTCAAGTACATATGGCCTTTGGCCAGTGTTGGACAGGAATTACAGGAGCTGTTGTGTACCCAGGAGATGAGTGTGTGTTATATCCTCACTGAGCCCAATGTATGGAGTGTCAGAGTTGAACTGGATGCTGTTAGCCTGAACATCTTGAATTAATTTTCTAGGGTATTGGCCAAACAAGGCTGTCACACTTTAGCACCTTAGGACTGAGACCATCCTCTGGCTGTCTGCCTTGTTCTCCCTTTCTATCCCCTACCCCAACGAGCCTTGGAATAAGTTATGTTGGCACACTGAGGAGGTGGAGCAGCCAGGGACTGATAATGAGGAAATGATCCAAAACCTTCCCCTCCTTTGAACTCAGCTGAGTGCATCCAAATGGTCAGTTCACTTGTTCTTCCATCAAGTAGACCTGATCCAAACTGCTGATCAGGATGATGATACTATCACTTCGCAAGGAATATAGAGCTAGGGCTGTATTAACTCCTCATTGGAACAGAACTGGGAAGCCTGCTATGTAGACTCATGGAGTTGTTTAGGTTGGAGATTTTCAAGATCATTGAGTCCTATGATTAACCTGGCACTGCCAAGTTCACTACTAAACTGTATTCCTAAGTGCCACATCTACATGTATTTGTACTGCAGAAGATGCATGGGAAATTAATACAAATAGGAGTAAGAAGCGTTTTTTACATTTATTTTGCTTGCTTTAATTCACATTTTAGATGCTAGGCAGTTAGTTAAAAGGGTCGAAGTAAGAAAGCCTAATTGCTGCTATTTAATGAGGTATTAAAAACAGACTCTGAAAGTTTGGAATGAGGCTTACAGGAACCAAAAAGGCATGCCTACCTACCTTTGGCTTCGTGGATATTCCTGGTCGGACCACAGATGTCTAGAGCTGTGTGGATGTGTCCATCTCATGGTGATTCTCCGGGGCGTTATCTCTACCATGCTATTTTCAACAGTCAGGTTATCCTCATAGTGCTGAGTTTAGTGCAGTCTATTTGCTCTCATTATACATACCTAGAAAATATTTGGATCATTTTGTGAAGGCAGAACTTAAAAATTCTGTCCTTGAGAGGCTCCCAACCCATTAAAAACAGTTCAGGGAAAATATATGCAAAAGGGGAAATACCATCCCTGATCTCCTATTGCCTGCTTCTTACTGTGGGTGGCTAAATGCCTCTTGGAACTGGTGATGGGCTAGGAAATCTTTTGCTTTTTGTCATTGGCTGCTAATGCCAATGAACAGAAGTTTCCAATTTCTGCAGCCTAACTGGGAAAGTGCAAGAAATAAAGAGCTGGAAGCTGAATGTAGTTTTTGACCTGTACAAATGACAAAAGAGTAAACACTTTTCTAACAGTGACAGAGGATGGATTAAGCTCTGGATCAAGGAGACTGGCAGGCGCTGTTTCTTTCCAGATCTGGAGGAACGTGTTCCCTGTTCTTAACCAGCAAACTGTTGCTTTGATGACAAAAACCCCCCTCAAACCGTGATGGCTGGCTTCTCTGTTTTTCCCTACATCTGTTTTTGGTGACTAGGAGAAAGTGGCCACAGTTTGGTTGTCATGGTGCCCCAGCAGCCAAAAGAAAATGGCATCCTTTTGCCATTGTAAGGAGAAGCTTTGCTATAGAAACTTGACAAGCTGGTCAGAGGGGAAGTGATAAAACATCCCTGGTACCTTTCAAGGGGTTAATGTCGATAGTTTCAATACAAATGGCATCCTGCAAGTAAAACTGCAACCCCTATGCCTGCTGTTGATTTCTGGGCTATAGCAACTGCTCTGGAATGCTTGTGCCTGTGTTTTCCAGGTCTCTGTTGGCAGTTTCTGTGGTATACCCTGTACCAGCCCTATTGCTGCCAGGTTGATGTATCCCCAGAGTAAGGAATCTGTGTTTTCTAGTATTTTAGTAAGAGACACCTGACTTTCTGTCTCATTATCAGATTTCAAACTAGTCACATTGCTTTATGCAGTTTATTTTCTCTGCTAGAGAAACAGAGATAAAGTTACCGTTGCTCTTTGCAAAGCGTTTCCTTGGCCTGAAGTTTCCTTGGAAGGGGACTTCCAACACCTTCATGGAGAGACAGACAATGGATGCAGGAAACCCACCACAGGATCACCAACAGGCCGGATGACACAGGCAGCATCCAGGAGATCTCCCAGTCTCATTCCAGCAGGGAGACACAGGTGACACCTTGGAAAACATTTCACAGCACTTGGCCTGGAGCAACACAGGAGAGCACTTGAGTGTGCTCCCCACTGTGTGTCCCAGTGCCCTGTGCAGCATCTCTGGCTGTTGGAAACCAGATCTGGGCAGCGTGGAGCAGCCAGGCGGGAGGTGGTGAGGGCAGGAGGGGATGGGCGCGTGTAGAGTGCCCTTGGGGCTGCCAGGCTCCTCTCATTAGGATGCATTTGTTCCACAGTATTGCAGCCGGCTGGTTCATCTCTTAGTCTCTTTGCAAGGCTGTTGCTTACAGAAGGTAGAGGCAGAGACTTGGTCTGGGTCCAAGCTCTGGTGCAGCTCTGCCTCTGCTCTGCTCGGGCTCTCGCTGTGCGCGGAGCCGGGTCCCCTGCTGTGCCCTCGCCAGCTTTTACAGCCGCCCTGCCTGTCAGAACAAATGGTACGGCTCAGAAAATAAACTCATCTCATTTGTATGACAACACGGCCCCTCCGGTTAGAATGCTGCACCACTGCTTTTAACAAGGCTTTAAGCTGTTCAGTTTAGAGATTGTTACAGCCGCTGGTTTATTGAAATACAAACTTCCTGCTCAGTCATCCTAGGCGTGTTCCCTAATGCCTGACCTAGGCTAAGATACCCTCCGTGCTCTGTGCCCTGGCTAAGGATGCCCAAGCTGAATGATGTCACTCCTCTGCCTTCAGTACAGCCTGGGTCCTACATCCCGTGTACTGCTCCCTTCAGGGGCGAAAGGAAAGATGAAAAAGATCTTTATTGCTAGATAGTGCAAGTGGCTGTATATTTCCTCCTGTGCTGTATTGTGTCTTCTTTAGTCTGCATGCGGGGCACTATCTGGATGTGGCTCTGGTTGTGTATGTGAAGGCAGGCACTTTCCATTTCTGTGTGTCTCCCATGCTGTGAAAGTCTGTGTTCATGAGGGTTGAGTTTGTGTGTTCCTGTTTACCTGTGTGCATCCACCCGTGTGTTCACATCTTGTTTCTGTGTGTTTGACGTATTGGGTTTTAAGGATGCCTGTGCCTGTCTTTATGCAGCCGATGTTTGTGTGTATTTATGCCTCTCAGATGTGTATATGTATTCCAGTGAGCATGCTTTCATAAGCCTCCTGCTTACCAGTACTGAAGGATGTGCAAAGGTCTCATCATGTTGCATGTTTCCCCTTGGTGTGACACATTCCTGCAGTTCACGGGCAGGTGATTGACAGTGTCTGTTTCTTACTTGCTGCTTGGAGCAGAATAGCCCAAAAGGAACCCTGGAGCTTTAGGTGAACCTAAAGGGTGCCTTGTTAATAAGGAAGGAAAAAATTACAAGGAGATTGAAATAAACATTCAGTATATATTTGGTGGCATGCAGCTCTTTCTAGAGCACACCATATGTTTTTTCTGATGATGAACAGAAGATCTGGTCGTCTACTGTCAAAGTCAGTGATAGATTTTCTAGGGAAAATGGTTGCAAAATCACATATATAGAATAAGTGAAACTGTGCATTAGATAGAGATGCACACATGTGCTCATAGATGGGTCTGTTAGTCTCCCTTTTCAGCACCCTCACTACAGAATAACTACTTAAGGTTCCTCTGTCTTCCATATTGATTCAACTTGTGGCGGACCAAATGTGTAACTGTCTTATCTTCTCATTAGCACCAATGCTTAGAATCAAGACACCTGAGTCCTTACTTTGGCACTAGTTTCTTGAAAAATTACTGTGTGTTTATGCCTCCTTCATTTGCAGGAAGGGCGGCTCATAGTGGGTGACCCTTGCAGGGATGCCATTGCTCACATATTTTGAGAACCCTGGAGTAAAGTGGAACTGGCAATCACAAAGTATTCACTCTTTAGCAATATTAGCATTCCTGATAACCAAACCCACAATACATCCTTAAGCATGTGATGGATTTCCCGTAGGTAAAAGAGACTCTCTGGGATGTTAAAAGGAAAATCCTGGCTGTCAGTAAAACATGAGGTCTAACATGGATCCAACTGAAAAGGTTCGTTCCCCTGACTGGATGATAGGTAGCGGATGCTGCACTCCTTGATGAGTTGGGCTTTGTCAACCCAAGTTTCTGTCCTCAGATGTTGAGCATAGGGTCAGAGGCTCCCCCTGAATATCTTCTAATGCCTACACCAGGGATTTCCATGGTGGAGAGGGAGCACTAATGGAGTGCACAGCCATTTGTTAGGCAGGGGCTTGGGGTTTGCCGAGCTGTGCACATTCCTGCTGACAAGTGCATAGACAGACGAGTAAACAATGGCTGTTAGATTTACTGCTGCAGCAAAAATAAACCATTTGTCAAAGCGAGGATAACGCAGGGATGCCAACAGCTTGAGGCCATGCCTCCTTGGGATGTGACCTGGTTGTATACCTCGCAAGCCAAGCAGGATGGGATGGAAGTTCTACTGGGATTTAGCCTGAGACCATTCAGAAGGGGTTTCTCCAAAGAGTAGAGAGGAGAGTGCTGAGGAGTTAGCAGGGTGTGCACAAAATATTTCTTAATATAATGTTGTGAACTCCTGGCAAATAGCAGCCTAAGTAAAAACTAGTATTAGTCTAAACTATGCTCTAAATAATTTCTGTCCTATAAATCAGGTGCTCCCAAATACAGTGCAAAAAGGAGACTTTTCAGTATAGACAAAAGATGGTCTTAAGGCTTTGCTGGGCATTCTACATTATTTTAAGAGAACTGTTCTCTGCATGTGGTACAGCAGCATTGATCAGAACATTTGTGGTAATTAAAAACCCCATGGCAAGTTTCATCAGGGACAGGTGACAGGTCAGTTAATTATTTTTAGGAAGCAAAATTCCCTCTTCAGTTCTGAGCAAAAGAGAAAAGTAACAGGAAAATTAACCTTTCCCAGGGTGATATGATATTTCCATTAATATTAGTAGAATATACTTCTCTTCATATTTGGCAAAATTTTGTTGAATGGTAATATACAGAATACATTAATTATGTGTTTGGCAAAAATTAGCAAGAGTTAGTAAAGAGTTACTTAACCCGGAAAATTGAAGCTGGTTTTATAACAAGAGGGGATGTCAATTCAACCTGAAGCAGATTTCTAATAGCAGGAGTAATGCTGGAAGGTAGAAACATTGATGCAAGTTTGCCTGATGGAAAGTTAGATGCCAGGGCCTACAGTGATATGTCATGAACACCAGTTGCCTTCTCCTTGTATATTTATATTCCAATATAATATTTTCTGTATAGTTAAAGTGGCATAATACTGAAAGGGATTTGTCCCCTTAACTTTTCACTGGAGTTACTGACTCCCAGGATAACAAAGGGTGTAAGGTTTGGTGAAGGACCAGGGTTTGCCTAGAGATTCAGCATGCCAGAGTACTGCTGCAACAGTGTTCCTTTGTATAGGTCCTGGCAGATGCAAATTGAAATACATCACTTGTACGAGCTTCACAACTAGGGTGGTTTCTCCTGGAGCAGGAGGAGTTGATCCCACTCATACTCTGGATTGTGACTGGTTGTAGAACAATGTGGGGTACTTTGGTACCAGGAGAGTGTGATCAGAGAAAAACAGAGCATAGCATAGCATGGGCTGAAAATTCTCTTAAGAGAATTGAAAGATACCTGTTAAAATCCGAGAGAGCCTTCTAACTCCCAGCAAAATGAAAGTGGGAAGGAGCAAACATCCAAATGCTAAGTCGTTTAGTAAGGAGGATGGAATGCAGAGTTCTAAAGATCTGTGCCTACCTATCATTTATGACTATAACAATTAAGATTAATAGTCTAATGTGAAGCTGCTGTTTTGTTGTATGAGAAATTTAATGACTCCAAGAGATGAAACTTGCAATTGCTGTTACAGGGGGATTAGGCTTTGATGGTCTTCATGGGCTGGGTACAGGGTAAACCTGAAAGCTAGTGAAAAACAGGTTATCCTGGGAGCTTTTGTACAACTGCAGAGCAAACACCACAGCACATTCTGGTCCTACATAGCAGAACTGGCTCACATTAGGCCCTTGGAAAGACTCTGATGTGATGCATGCACCATGTTCAAGGGAGCCATGCTTATCACTATAACATCCCTCTTCTATAGGCAAACTACCACCTCTACCAAAAACAAGAATGAAAGAAAGCCTAAAAAGGTGAAGAAGGATTTTCATTATGAAGTTAATTAGCTTCTGAGCCAAGCTGCACCTTTTCAAGGGGAGGAATTAGAGGGATTTAATTGCTTTATCAGCCTTCTCTTTGATTTTCAGCAATCAGGCCGATTCCATTTAATTTAACTGCCACAGATGAGAAGAAAATTGATGCACTCACCTGCCTTGAAGCAGAAAGAGAGAGTGAGAAAGAAAAGTTGGAGAAATTGGCAAATATACTGTCTGCAGATTAATGAAAACCAACAGCATTTGCTCACAATTGGAAATGATGTGCCTGCCCTGAGGTGTTTGGAGCTGTGCGTGTGCCGCTGTGCATGGTGATGTGAGACCCATGTTAATGGCAGAGAACAGGGAAAAGTGGGTGGACCTGCCCTGGGGAGAGAGGGAAATATGTTTGTGAGATGATCAGGGATCAATTAATGACTGGATGTGCAGGGCGGTAGAGAAGAGTGGGGGAGGCAAGCGGCCAAAGCCTCGTGCCAGCAGACAGGCGAGCAGAGGTCAGTGTGCTGAGTGGGCTTGGTGTGGTGTCTGTTGTCATCCTCTACCTGTGGGATATGTCCTGCGTTTTCTGGGTCAGAGGGTTGGTTCATGTTACGGGTATCTGATGTTTGTTTGTTTTGCTGAGGTGCAGGGGGAAGGTTAGAAACTGCAATGCAGGCTTTTGGTGGGTATCGTGCCTTTGCTGAAGTGCTTTTCCCTCTGTCAGAACGAGATTTCCTGTTGCTTTATTCTGTGTTTCTAGAAACATTCCGTGCAGGGGTGAATAAGACACAGACCCAATGTGTTGAAGGGAAAGGAGGTAAATAGATGTGGTGGGAGTAGCAGAGGATGGTCCATCAAGTAGTGACGAGGAGAAAGTGATGTGGAAGGAGCTGAGACCTGTAGGACTGTGATCCACAGGACGAGAGTTGACTTCCTCCAGCTAAGGTGTGCCTTTGCAGAGGGTCTGCTGAGCTTTAGTCATGTGTTAAACAAAACAATTGCCTGCAGCTCTCTGTAGTCATAATAACAGTTTGTGAAAGATGTGTGGTTCTCAGACCCTTCCTTTTCAAAAATGAGGACTCCTGGAGGTATCTGGAAACAATCCTTCAAAAATGGGCTCAAGTAATTTTTTTTTTCAAAGTCATGACCCAAAACTGTAACCTGACTATACTGGACAGTCTGATTTTCAGTGGCAGAATACTTGGACTCCACAATGCATTGCTTTGGGAGCATATGAGCTAATTTCTTCACTCTTGTTGGTCCCATTTAAGGACAGTCCTCCCCTCACTTAAAGAATATTTGGCCAAAGCCTTAATAGGAAAACGCTGTGTCCTTTTAGTCTGTGCAGCATAAGTGAGACTTCTTCCTGGTTCTCTGGCCAAGACTTCATTTGACAGAAGATGGTAAGAGTGGGTAAATAAAAAGCATTCAGGAAGATGTCACTTCCTTTTTCTGTGTCCTCTCAAAAAAAGATAATTAAAGGAGTGGATTGGTTTTAAAAGAGTGTTTCCTACCAGAGAAGGCTGTTTAACTGAAAAGAGAAATATCAGTTTCTCTGAAATCAAAATCTCTGAAATATCAGTTTCACTGATATTTTGTTTCACAAAAGTTTTTGACAGAAGCCTGTTGGTAGAACTGTCACCTTCCATTTTATTCCTTCAAAAGCAAAAGGTGTTTTTCACTTTGAAATGATTTTTTTTTTCAAAACCAAATTTGATTCTGTAATATTCATAGGGGGTTTTAAATGATAAAATTTTATTTTATTTTATTTTATTTTATTTTATTGAAATAAAGCATTTTGATTGACCCAAATTTGTTTTTGCCAGGAAGCGTGTTCTATTACAGATTTCTTTTTGTGTGGATTATTTCCAGTCCCACGCTAAACAAATTTCAAAATTGGAACTGTTACAGAAAATGAGAATTTTCAATTTCTTTGTAGTTACCAAAACCAGGACTTTCTTCAACCCTGGGATTCTGAGTCTGCTTTCTGTTTCAGGACTACATATTGAATTTAATACATTTCTTATCAAATAGTACTTCTCCCATTGTTTAGACTTCGTGTTATCTTTGGTACAACCTGATTATAAAAATGATCTCTAATTATTTGTTGAAGTCCACGTTAAGTTTTGATCTGATTAGCTACATTATGTTAGATCCTACTGAAACTCCACATTAAGAAATTGCATTTTCTCAGGCAAAAGAGCAGAAGTGAGGGAAAGAGAGGGTTGAGTCTCTTGGCCAGGAAGTGGGGAGTGGACTTGGAAACGTTGCCCACGTGTGTGGAGCTGTAGGGGATTGCTAAAGGCTGATAGCCTGGGCTGTGTCTCTGTCAGCCCATTGCTGGGCTTCACATTGGTAGTCAGTTTAGAGTAGAAGCAGGAGCATTTAGAAGCTGTCATTGCCCTTACAAATCAGTCTATAGGAGGTGTGAGATGGAGGTGGTTCTTTTCTGGAATTTAACATCTTTAGGTATAGTTTAAAGAAACAGCAGCTTCGTGGGCTGTAATTAAGACTCTGGAGGAGAGTTTTTTCTGGTGATTCTCTCTGCTCACCCACAGCAGGTTAAATGAAGGGGTTAATAAGGTATTATTTCCCCACAAAAGCCCTGACGGTGCATTTCCTCACAGCTTGCCTGCCAGGCTTGGCCTAGCTCTGTGGATCAAAGGCTGGTTATCACTAATATTGAGCTGTTGTAACCTCTGTCCCCTTTGATTAAAGTGGCGCTGCTGTGAATTTCTCAGTTAATCACACCTTGGCTCACAGGGTCAGCTTGCAACTTGGCAAGTTCAGAAAACTACAGCGGAGGAGAGAAAGGTAAAATGTATTATGCAAATGCAATTATGATTGAGTCTGACTCCATCCGGCCAAGACCTTGTACTGCTGGAGGGGCTGGAGGGAGAAGAATCAATATCCCATCCTTCAACAAGAGCCTCTTGGCAAAGAAAAGGGAATGGAACAGGAGACTCTTCTTTTTCTTCCCTAGAACTTCCCACACCACCGAGGAGAGAAGGGGTTTGAGGACCCTTAAGCCTTCAGCAGGTGCAGTGTGTTCAGAGGAGAATGTGACCTCCCAGACATTTTCCATCCCTGGGAGCTATGATTTAGTTTTTCCTTGGACTATATCGAATGGGAACACTGCCAATGGGTTCAGAACCACTAATTCTGCTTTCCACTCCACATCACTTGCCGGAGCCTCAGGATGAGAGGAATCAGCAGGCATCATGGCAGTGTGGATCCAGTTTCAAAGCACGCAGTAAGATAGGTGTGTAAGTCACCAGGTGTATGTGCAGGGCAAAAAAATGAAGATTTGAGCCCCAGGAAGGCCACAGTGTGGAATGTGAAATTCAACACAGTTGGCAGTGAATTAGGTTAGTGAATACAGCAGCCTAACCTTGTTTTGAGGATCCTGAGGGACAGGGCTGCTGAAGAGAAAGATCATGAGGATTGAGCCTTTTTATGAAAATCACTCTTTCCTGTTCGGTGTTTCGATTTCCTTACCTGCCATTTAGAATGTGTTGGACTGCCAGGCTGGATGGAGGTGGACATGGGAATTCCTCAGCACTCAGGGTATGGGTTATTTTTTATTTAGGAAAGTGCCCTATTCTTAGCAGCATTTCAATAGTCTATAGAATCAGTCTGTCAAGAACTGGGCTATCTGCAGGCATGTGGTAAAGCCATATGTACATGCAGAGATTTTAATGATGTAGAAACACCAGGATGACGTACCAGTTTTGCAGCCACAACAGAAAAGCTTCACTGAGCTCTGCAGTGAATCCAAGTGAAGCCAATTACGGCTATAACTCCACTTTTTGCTATTATTATTGATCTTCAGGTGTGGTTCTGCCAACTGTCTATTTATCAGGGTTTAAATCCTTTGCAGAGTTGCTCCATGAGAGGTGTGCAGCCTAGGAAAGGTTACACATGTGCTGGAGTGACTGAGCTGTGGTTAGGAACAGTTCAGTAGTGTTTTCAGGAGCAGAATCATGTGCCCAGAGCTACAGCTCCCATGTGACAAAATTCACGCTTCTGGTGGCCCTGGCTGACTTTAACATTGAGTCTCAGATCCAGGAGGTTGCCTCCAGGCAAAGGGTATTTGCTGTGTCCTTTGACCTGGCAGCATCTTTCCTTATCAATACACAATCTGTTTGAATCCCAAATTAATCTGCTAAATCATCACATTCCTACCTTTCTTCCTACTCCTAGGGAAAGGGGTGTTTTCCTGTCACTGCTGAAACCTGTTGTGCTTTCTGGCTGTGATAGTGGGAAGAGGGAGGAAAAAGAATTAGATGTTTCTAGGGAGACTGGTGTTCAGGAGTGCTGGTTAAGGTGGCACAGGGAGATGTTTCAGCTCCAGCTGTGCTGCAGAGCTGAACAGGTGAGCTGAGGTGAGGGGAGCAGGGAGCACAGGAGCCTCTACTGCTGCAGTGTGGGTCTGAGCAGAGCGCTGAGCACAGAGTGGGAGTGGAGAAAGCTGGAGGAAGAATGAGCGTGGCATGGCATTCTTGATCAGACCCACTAATTAACTGCTTGCTCTTATTTTATTTACTCCAGTCTTTCTATTTTTGCATGATTTGTTTCGTTACTCAAGTGAAACAGAGAGTAACTTTTTAAAATTTAAAATCAGAAATGCTGGAACTGAGTTCCTGCTGGGGAGAAAGTCCTGGAGCTCTGTTCCTGATGGCTTTCGGGAACGTTTTCATTGTCTCACTCCCTTCCAAAAGCAGGTACCATTCTGCTCAGTTGAGGCATGTAGTTCTTATTATGCTATCAAACCTCACAAGCATGGGAACAGAACCACAGTGCCTGCTGCTGTTTCAAAGACCCCTATGCTGGAATTTTAGTAGGTAACACATACAGGCATCTTCACACTGTGAGCTTTTCCTCACTTTATGTATATCTTTCCCCTGTGTGCTTCTCAATCACTTTGCACAGTTTTGTTGCTCTGGATTCCTAATGTATGATTATTCTTATTTCCTTTAATTGGAATAATAATTTAATAATAATTATTAATAAAATAATAAGAAGAAACTAATAACTACAACCAGAATATAATTATTCTGATTATTAGAATAATCATAATGTATGATTATTCTGATCTAGCTGGCTCAAGGGTTTGACATGGTTCTGAGAGGATTTTAATTAAAAATTGCCATTCAAGACAAAATATAACAACAATAATAATGCTAAATTACAGCTTTTTTGTCAAAGTGCTTTGGAAGGGTAACAGCAGAGGCACTGCTGACTCCATTGCATGGTTAAATTATGTCTGGGAGAAATGATTCACCCAAGGTTTGTACTAGAGTCAGAAGGTGAATAAATGTTCCTGGTAGTCCATCTGTTCTATCATATGCTTCCTTCCTACAGAAAGTTTGTTTTCCTCCAGCTTTTGTTTTCCCATGTACTGAATCTCTCTCTGATTTTTTGTTCAAGACTCCAAGAGAAGAAACTGGCATTGTGCTGTGAGCCAAGGATTAGCAGACTTTGCTCAGGCCCCAAATGAGTGATTCAGTCTGAGCACTTGCAGGTTCACTGTCCAGGAGATAGTAATGAAACACACAGTCAGTGAGAATGCTCCTCAGGACTCAAGGTTCAGCAGGGCTCTGTAGAACACCAGCTGCACCTTGAACTTTCTCTGTAAAGTAATGCAACTGTGAAAGAAAGGGTGTGATGGGCCAAAACCAAAACTCTTTAATCTCTGCTTCCTACCCCACACACATTGTTTCACCTGCCAAGAGGGTGAGGACTGTCAGCCCAGATGAACCTTTCAGCATCCTTTATGTGGTTCCCTTTGCAAATCTGGATCATCTGTAAATATGATCAGTAAAGGAGCTCAAGGAAATTAGGCTCCCAGGTCCTTTTGAAATCCAGTGGAAGCTGGATTAAAAGTTAGTTAAAAAAATCTCTGGGAGGGATGTACAATGGGCTCATCAGAGCAGGGTTCTTTGGAAGGCTTAATGCCATATTTCTGTAGTCATTAGTACCTGACCTCTGCAAATACTGGATCCCCCAGTAGTGCTCATGTGATTGATTCAGCTGTGGGTACAGGTGCAACTTCTGTTCAGTGTGATGGAGCACTTGGTAGTTTTTCTAGGCATGCAGTGTTTTTAAGCTTTACAGGGCATGCAGGAGAGTTATGCCTGGGCAGACAGAAGTCATGGTGTGATGGGTCTGTGACTTGGGTCATTACAGACTCTTTTGAAGAGAGATTTCTATGGACAGTTCTTTCCATAAAATACAGCATTCCTGAAGCTGCTCCAGTATATTCCAGTTTCTCCCTACAACAGCCCAGTATACCAAAGTTACACAGGACGTAAACTAAAGGTAACCCCTTTAGTTTAGAGGTCCAACATAGAAGCTTATTCCTTATTTATTTAATTTTATTTTTTCAGTGGTGCCTGTCACTTTAATGTCCTGCTTTCTTTCCCTGCATCTTTCCTTTCCTCCTCCTTTCTCTTGCCCTTCTTTTCCTTCCTTTCTTCTCCTCAGCCCTCTACTTCCCTGCCTCTTGATTAAAATGTTGACTTTAACTTGGAATTAACCTGATTAATGTAATTGAAAGTAAAAGTCCGCTGCTCAGCACTTTGGGTGATGAGTGGAGATGGATTGAGAAAGAAAGCTTTCAGATTGAATACACTTCTCTCCTCTGGCTGTTAATTGCACCGTTTACTGGTACCTGACTCACTGACCGTCAGTGTTTAGTCCAGTTAATGATGATACACAGTCCATACTTTCCAGAGATAATTAAAAAACATTCCAGCAGACACTGCTGCAGAGAGCTTTTCTATCTGTCGCAGTCAGCAGGCCCCAGGGGTTAGGGGTTCCAGTGTGTAAAGACAGAGAGTTCTCTGGGCAGAGCTGAGCTGGCCTTGGTTATGCAGGCTTTTTGAGGAGTATCACAGAATGGTTTGGGCTGGAAGGGATCTTAAAGATCACCTAGTTTTGCCCTCTGTGTTGTTGGCAACGATGGCTTCCACACGTGTCAGAGGTGGATAGCCCAGCTGTTGGGCTCAGGCACAGCCTGCTCAGCAGCTGTCTCTTCATGCCAGTCCCCCTAGCTGCTGGCATGGGGCTGCTGAGGCTGCAGCCCTGCTCCAGCTGTTCACACAGACCATCACACTGGCCAGCACTTTCCAGGTCCCTGGTAGCTGATCCACCTGATCTGGAGAGCTGTTCCCAGTGGTTCATGGCTGGTGGTTTCCCAGCTGGGGGCTGGAGCTGATGAAGCAGGGCGGTGACCACTTCACATGCTGGCTTTAGTGTGTCTGTCCATTGACTCTACAATGTGGTGTGCAGGTGAGCACGGAGGCTCTCTGGAGCTGGGAGTCTATTTTTGTATTTCTAAAGCATTTTGCCTGAGACATAAGATTTTTCAGTAGAGTGCTCTCCCCGCAGTCATTTGAGATCTTATCCATAAGGGATAAGAGCTCAGTGAGAATTAGACATTTAAATGCTTTGTGCATCTGGGTGCAGGTCTCTTGTGGCATACTTGTACATCTGCAAAATAGGAATGCTCAGACTTCCTTACAGGTGGGGCACTCTCAAATTACTCTGGACAGAAATTTACAGAAAATGCCTTGGCTAACATATTCTGGAGACTCACACACGCTGAAGTGATAGAAGAAAAAAAAGTTCTCCAAATATGAGAATCCATTAGGAAGCAGACTAGCAAGGGGTATGATGACAATTCTCATATTGCTGATAGAAGTATTCAGGCAAAACAGGCAATCTGAAACAATTCCAGAATTGGTTAATATACTTGTTAATGATCTGAAAAAGCAATAAACGTATGTAAGAGGAACTTGTAGGTGTGACAAAGTTTGGCATGCTGATCAAGATCAGGAAAGATGATAAGGATCGTGTGAGGGACTGACAGCAGTGGATAAGTTGGTAACAGAAAAAATAGATTTGCACACAGAAGGAATCCTGAAATAATCTACTTTGACCTCTTAAGACACATATTGTACAGTTTACATTAAGAGAGTAAAACCTCACTATTTCAGCTGGCACTTTGTTTCTATAGCTAATCACAGTAAATTAAAACAGAGGGGTGTATTTTTATCTGAATTTGTGTTCTATCTTCTAAACCACTGGTTTTTGTTAAGCTATTTTTCTGCTAGACTAAAAAAAAAAAAAAAGGCCTTGCATACATTGTTTTTTCTCTGTTCAGATACTTCTGTGTTAGACTCAGTGCAAGATTATGCACACCCAAAGCTGTGATTTACATTTCTTGTATGCTTTATGTTGTCAACTCAGGAAAAAAAGCTAGGTGTCACTGTGACCAGCTCAACAAACATAAGTATTCAGCATGTCCTCATCCACCCTCTCTTGTCCTGCTGCCATTTCCCTTTACACATGGGCTATGTTCAGTGACCTGACTACGAGCAGTGTTGAAGCTCTGGGGAAGAAGATGAGATTTTAATGAGAGGAGTGGGGTTAGTGTTTATATTACAATAGCAGTGAAAGGCTCTCGTGAGATCAGAGCCCTTGTCATGATAGGATTTGTCTCTTGTTTAAAAAAAAAAAAAAAAAAAGGCAAGCAGATAATAATTTGGCTTTGTAATCCAACTGATCTGGATTTTGGGAAGACTATATCCTCATACATAGAAAATCAAGTATGTGGGTTTTGAACCACAGAGGGGAGCAAAATGAGAACTGCAGTGCAACTCTCACATCTTGCCTGTTAATCCAGCACTGGTATTGCAAGATCCTTCTGTGTCTTGGGCAACTTTTATATTGGTATTTGAATATAGAAAAGAGTAAGATGGTGTTTTTCTATACTGTCTCCATTTCCAAAAGAATGTGAGTCTGTATGTAGTCATGGTATATTTTTATACAGTGAAATGAAACTCTAATAGTGGTTTTAGTAAATGTATGGAACTACTTTCCTAGGCTCCTTTCCTCTGGTCAGGTGACTGCTTTAGGAGATTTTCAAGCATTTAAGCCTGGCCCGTTCTAGATGCAGTGTCAGTCAGGCATCAGTCTAGATACCTAGCCAAAGCATCCAAAAATACAGAGTCCTACTTCTCCATCTAAAGGCATGTGTTGTTTGGGTTTTTGTGGTTTTTTTTTTGTTTTGTTTTTTTGTTTTTTTTTTTTTAATTTGAGTTTGTTTTGGGTTTTTTTTTTTTTTTTTTTTTTTTTTTAAAGAAGAAACTTTGAAAAATCGCTGGGAAATCCCAACTTAAAAAGGCAAAATATCAGAGTATGAATGAAGAGCTATCATGGCTCTGTTCCATCACCTTTACCTTTTTAATTTTTTACTTCCCAATCCTATATTTGCTTTAGCATTTGTTCCATGATCTTTTTGGTGGTTATTTCATCTTGTCTGGTGCATCTCTCTGTGCTCTGTATCGCAGCTGCTTGTACCCTTCCCACCAGCTACAAAGACATTTATCTTTGTCCATAGCCCCAGACTGTTCTTTATCAGATTTACTCTCAAGGCCATCCCATGGAGTATAAGGAGCACGTTTGTCTCCATTCAGCAACAGAAAAAACAAGACTCAGAAGAGCAAAGGGCCTTGGGTAGGAGCCACCTAGCAAGTGTTCACTTGGTTTGGCCAGGTCTAAGACCAAGGGTGCTTAGATACTTAAGAGCTGGATAACCTTCCTCTAGATTTTTAGTGGGATTTTTCTTCACTGAATTTTTTTCCATCATAGAAAGAATGCTAAGGTGAAAAGAGGGAGCATTTCCTTGCAGTGGGTTGGTTCCTGCTCCTGACTGACCTGTGCCTCTGGGAGTGGGACACAGATGCACCTGAGGGCATAACAAGTGTCCTTGAGACCTGGCCACTGGGTGAGTTTCCAAAGGACATTGACCTGTCACAGTAGAGAGTTAGTCCTGCTCTGGCTTGCCTTGGGCTCGACCTTGATGCTGCAGTGAGTTTTTGATGGTGTCTGGTGGGTGAGGTTTGCTGAGGCAGAGCACAGAAAGAGGATGCTGCCATGGGACCAATTGTGCTGGCACCTGTGAGGAGGCCAGGCTGGCTGTTGTTTGCTATTCCCTGCACACACGCAGGGAGCCGCGTGCACTAAGTGACATCAAGGCTCATTATTTTCATCAGATGCCACATTTGTAACCTGTTACCAAGTAAATTGTGATAAAATAGACTGGAGCAGCCCAGAGTCTGACATTCTGTGCTGAGATGGCTGCTATGTGCACAGCAGGCAGGTAGAGAGCTTTACAGGACTGCTGGCTTCAGCATCCTAAAGGAGCAGAGAGCTCTCATGGATAGCAGAGAGTTCAGGTCAGAATCAGCATATGATGGATCTTTTTTGCAGACATTGTGTGCTTGGGATGAGGGTGAACTATGTCCTTGTAGTGGTTCTGGGAGGTGTGTCTTTCACCTCTCTCCTTCTTCTTGCTAATGGGGAAACTGAGACAAGGTGAAAAAAAGTGATTCACCCAGTGTCACATAGTAAATCTACAGCTTCATATTGTAGTTCTTGCCCCTGTGCTTGGAGCCAAGAATGGGACCCTCACAAGTTGCAGTCCAAATGGTAGGGTGAACAGCAATATATCTGCAGTTTTCACATTCTCTTTCCCCCAAGCTGGAGTCCAGATCATATGCGTGACTTGCAATGACATCTGAGAGCACAGGAAAAACCCCGGTTTATTACTGGAGTTTAGTTTTCTGTCTTTAGAGATTCTTAAAGTCTGCCCGAGATGTTCAGGTTTTTGAACCTGTTCTGTGTGTTTTTGTACTAGAAGATATCACTTGTTTCTGTTGCTTTGTCCTCCCAAGCCCCTGCCTGTGGAACAGGCAGAGACAAATATATTTGCCCTACAACATATTGTGAAGCTGTATTATATAGTATCTTCAGTTTGTGTGTGGAGAAACTGAGGCAGATGGGAAGCTAATCAATGTCTGCAGGGACTCTTCTGTGCCTTTGAGAGTTAGAAAGCTGGGAATAGCAGCCTCTCCAGAGCTCCCCTCACTCTGCAAGATTTCTAGCCTGTTTCTGACGTGTACAGAAGAACATGCTGTGGTTTTAAGGAACAAACAGGACTGTTAGTGGAGATCAAATCCTCCAGTGCTGTGCATGTACAGAATTGAACTAACACACTTTATTTGCCTTCAAAATGAGTATCTTTTTACAGGACTAATAGATGCTGAATAGCAAATACTAAAATGCTTCGCATGTGAACAGCATGTGCTACTCGTGGTGCTGCAGTGTAACAAGCTGGAGATAGTCATGGTGATAGTTGTAAATAGAGAGTTTCCTGGGAATCAAAAGTATTCTGTGATCCATAACAGTTTGAGAAGTTTGGCTAAACAAGAATGAAGCAATTTTAATAGCGATATAAGTGCTTCACTTTCACAAAATTAAGATGATATTCATTTTAGAGCCTTTCTGTATTTTGGTGTTTTACAAATAGAAGAAAATGTTAAAGTGAAAATGTTTTTAATAGAAGTACAATCATTTATCAGAAAATAAACTGGTAATACATGCTTCCTTTGGCATAGCTAAATTATGAAATACTTTATTGATGTGAAATTCATATTAAGGAGTGAAGGGAGAGTGCATGAGCATTTTTTCTAACTTTAGCTTTGTGCATCTGGACTCTGGTTACCAGCTAACTAGCTTTTTACTGCAGCACTTCTTTAATGCTTACTGATCCTTTATAAATATAATAGAAGGTGTGCTCTACTCTCTGCCCCAAAGGTCTTACAATTTAAATTGGCAGTTCAGAAGAATTATCTCCCTATTTCAGGAACTGGAGCATAGCAAGATCAGTGATTTGCTCAAGGTGACATGGAATGTACAAAAAACCAGCACCAGCTCATTCCACTGTCCGGTTGAGATCCGTGCTGCAAGTTACCCCTCACTTTGGGAGCACTGTGACACCTGAGCTGCCCCCAGGCTTGAGGTGTGGACATGGCCAGTGGCTGGGGATGGGAGTGGCCGGCCAGCTCTGCTGCAGCTCTCACTGCTCTTTGCTGACAGTTGCTGTAATCCATGGTGCCTGCTTTTATGGTGCTAATTAATCTCTTTTAATTAATTAAATCCTTCTACTTCGTGTTCCTCCCCTTTTCCTCTTTGCCTCTCTTCAGCTTCCACAGCTGAAACCTGCAGTCCTCCTTGAGCAGGGGCTGATAAAATCTCCAGCCTTTAAACATCTCT
Source organism: Brachypodius melanocephalos (assembly GCA_013398615.1). Lineage (NCBI taxonomy): Eukaryota > Metazoa > Chordata > Aves > Passeriformes > Pycnonotidae > Brachypodius > Brachypodius melanocephalos. The sequence goes on along the minus strand of VZSR01003794.1, from coordinate 7,234,379 downwards.
GTGTACTCATCTGTGGCAGTGCTGGTGGCTCCATCTGCTTTCCTCCTTTGGTGCGGTAGCAGTTTAATCTTCATGGCCTGTTATCTTTGGAGCACACTTGATTTCTCAAAAGAAAAACAGCTAAGCATTTTAGCACCCGCTGCTTTCCTTCATAGGCTGCTACATGTCATGTAGCTGTTTAATCATGGCCTGAGTTTGCAAACACTATGTATGTACAGAGTACTCCTTTGAATAGATTTATGGGCTTGATTGGGTCAACACATCCAGAAAATATTGCTTGCCTGCATCTTTGCATTCCAGGACTGTTTATTTTCTTTCATTTCATCCCTTAACTCCTACTCATAACCTTTCCTCTCTTCTCAGGGCACAGATTCTAATTCTTGCCCTTGTGCTATGAAACTTGTAATTCCACGTCAGGCAAATCCACAAGCAGAAAACAGGCTTGGGAACTGCAGGACTGGGCGTATCCAGCATATCCACCAATTTATCTCTTCTTGTATTCCTGAAAAAGAGAGGACCAGAGCACAGTGCATAAGCAATAACACACAACAAAATATAGTCTTCATTCTGAAGGACATTCAGATTGTCTTGGGACGCAGTGCATTTCTGGACTCACAGATACATGTCACTGCTTGGCTGAAAGGTGATAGAAAATTCTAGGGAGCAGAGCTATCGGCATTACAAAAGAAAGTTTCCATACTTCTGTCCATTCTACTGCTAATCACAGCATAATCTTCCCTTTTGTAACCCCTGCCAGATAGTTCTCTGTTTACATTTTTTTTCATCAGCTTCCTTATCTCTCTCGATATCTAAGTTTACAGCCCCAGCTCCAGTGGCTGATTTACATACAAAAGTGATCAGCTGTGGGAAGAACAGTCTAGCGAATCAAATAATAAGTGACATTAAGTGGCATCTAAATAACATTACTTTGGTTCTCTGCTGAGCTATGAGTTGCAGTGTGACCATGCACACAGTAATTAATCCCTATGCCTCAGGTCCCCAGCTGTAAAATGGGCAAGGTTCTGAGTTCCTGGGAAGTCCTGTGTTAGTCTGGAGTCAAAGTGAGCAGTGCCTGTGCAGAACAGAGAAACCATGGTGGTGGTGGGATCCATTCAAACATGTCCTTAGAAAGCTGCTACAAAGGCAGTTACTGTGAGTGGGAAGAATTATATTGTGTCTTGTTTATATGACAGAGCAATGCTTTTATATGAAACAAGGACTACATAGAGACCCTCTAGTTATATTAACTTGTGCTTTTTTTTTCTGTTCATCCCCATCCTTTTGTGTCAGAACACACAAACAGTTCAGTGAAAGGTAGAATTGCAGATTGACTCATTAACACAGTGGAGGTCCAGCCCCACAAAGCAGTGTAGGGAGATATAGTGAAATAAGAAAAACTTCCATGGCTCACATTAAATTTAATAGTTTAGTCAGAGAGAGAGAGAAAGAGAGAAGAGGCAAAAAGTATGTTTAAGGAGTGATCATAGCAAAGTGACTGTAAAAAGTCCCAAACAAAACCAAATAAAAAATTCTATCTCGCTGAATGCATCAGCTCACACTGTATGATTCTTACTTTCCTCGTGGACTTACAGCTGTAAATCCAGACTTGTTCTGTTATAGTCAACAAGAATAAAATAATTTTCAGTGTATATTTTCCATGTACTTGAACAAAATCAAGTCACTGCTGTACCAGAAACTGTAAATACACTATGAAAGGCTTTTTTAACAGTAAAGGACTAGATTCTTTTTTTGGTTGGACTGATGTATATCACAGATGATCTTTTTCAGGTCAGGGTGAACCCTGACAGGCTGAATAAAGCCTGATCAAGATGCAGAATTACCTGGAAAAGGAAGGGAATAACAGGGAGACCACAGAGATTTGGTAAAAGCTCCTTTCATCACCTTCTCTCATGGCTGCACGCAAAACATCTACCCCTACTCAGACTGTCCCAAAAACACACCCCAGGCATCCCTTGCAGAGACCTTTGCCTCTGGATCAGGGGCAATTCCAGCCAAGCAGTGAAGTGGACATACTGACCTTTTCTCCCCAAGGACAATCTCATCCATCCTTGAAAGGAGACCTGAGCAGCAGCGTGCAGTCTGATGCCCCACCACGCTTCTCGAGGGGTAAACGAGTAGCACAGAGAGGCTGTGGGATCTCCACTGACACCAAACATGTTACTGAGCTGCCAATACAATGGGAGCTGGGAGAGCTGCTGGCCTAGGATCAGATGTCAAGGAGAACTGGCAGGAGGTGAGAAGTGCCAGGAATACTGCTTCCCAGCTGGCTCTGGAAACAGTTTATGCCTGTGTCCATCTGCACTCAGATCAAAGCTTCCCTGAATTATTCAGGTGCTCTTTGAAAATTCTCATCATGCAGAAAGTGAAGGCAGCTTGGCTTTACCTGCTGGAAAACAAGGACTCATTGTAAGCTCTAGGGCCAAACCAAGGTTCCTCTGCTCATGATGGATTTTTTTTTTTTTTTTTTTGTGAGGGAATTGATGTTTTCAAATCCTAAAGACATAGCAACATGAAGAGCAAAATGAGGTGGTGGAGCACTGAGGTGGACTGTATTGGGAGGTTGTATAGCCTTTGTTATTGTTCTTAAAAACAGGCCAGACAAAAAAGTTTAGTACTTTAATGGTGGTTGATCCTGCCTTGGTAAAGGCATAGTCTTATCAATCAACTTCAGCCTCATTTTCTGTGATTCTGTGAAAGGATAGAGTTGTTGTTTTTGAGGAACACTTCTCAGAGATCAGGCATTACCCAGTGCTGTACTTGTGTGTGAGAGAAGGATGGTCTTGCCCTCAGAGAGCTTACAAATATGAGCCAAGAAGCAATGGCTGGTCTGGACAGCTGAGGGAATACAGTAAGGAGCTATTGATCAGCAGGATAGGCAGTACTCATAATACATCAGCAGCCTAACTGCTGTCAGATTTTTGCAGGCATCATGGCTAAGGAGAGTTTGAAGGAGGATAATGAGGAAGCTTTGCAAATGAAACCTCCAGGCTCTGACCATCCCTGCTCCAGAGCTGGACAGCAGCAGGATAATGGTTTGCCACCCACTTCTGACTGTTCTTGTGTCCCCACCTGCCACTGCCCACTCTCACTGTGAGGGCACAAGTGGTCCTCTTCCAAACTTGCTTCTACCCTGCATTGTAGCAGGATGGCAGGAGACAGAGCCAGAAAAAGGCCTGGCCCTCTATCTCACATGCTGTGGGATCTCTTCCAGTGACAAGAAGTAAAGTTGATGAGTCTGTATCAAGACAGTGAAGTGACCCCCGTGCTGCTCCACATAATTAATAAATAAAGCACTGGGGGAGTTTTTGCCATGCCGGCTGCTATGACAGGGCTGTCTACGGTGCACTTAAGCATTAAATGACCAATTTCTGTCAGACTAACTTCCCAAGCCTCTCTCTCTCTCTCTCGCACACACACACACAAAGCTAGCTTCCTCGCTCCCTGCACTTGGAGTTTTTCAGCAACTGATGGCTCCTGGTTCATTTCTGTGGAATTAATTGGTCCCTGAATGAATTCTGTTGACAGGGCAATTTATCATGTGTTTGGGTTGACAGTGTTGGATACCGGTAAAGGGGGGGAGTGGTGTGTGAGGGAAGATGGACAGGATGGGGGTGGGTGGGAGGATGAAGAAGAGGAGGAGTAGAAGAAAGAAGAGGTGGAGGAGGAGATTGCTTAAAAAATAAAACGAAAGAAAAAAAAAATTCTATTCCTTTTTGGCACTCTTCATTACAACTCAGTGCAATGGATAGAAGGGGAGAGGAAGCGAGTGCCGCTTGTCTTGAAATGGGAGTCACGATGCTGCTTTTCCACGAACAGCGCCATGGCTTGGGAGGGAAAAAGGAAGAGAAAACCCCAACAATAAAAGCTCACAGTTGTTTTGTGGTGTCTCTGGAGCTCAGCCAGGAGCCTCCACCTGTAATGCCTATATCTCTATTTCTCCCTCATACCAAAGTGAGTGGTAAGTTAGGAACACGTCTGGTTAACCCTCAAACCCCTGACAGGTGCCCAAATACTATTTCAGTAGGTACTGAGTGATGTCTAGCACCTCGTGATGCATTGGTATCTGTCATTGTCGGGGATGTTCAAGGAGGAATCACATCTGGCAAAACAAATTCTGTGATTTGGGTTCCCAGTTTTCCCTCTGTATGGGTTAAAAGGGGGTGCCTGATCCCATATATGCCACTGATGATCCCAGGTTACATCATTTCACATTGTCCAAGATTGAGACAATGCAGGACTTCCCAATATAATTAAAGTTACATCATCCTTACATTTTCATTAAAATGTCATGACTCTGGCATATGGATTCAGTTTCTAGTCAGAGCACTGCAGATGATCATTTTAGTGCTTTTGACTTCACAGCTTCTGAATGCAGAAGGGTGGGTATGCATGCTCATGCATATGCTACAGCATGGATAATGTTAAAACCAACCAAAGACAGAAAGAAATTCAATTTGGGTGCAACAACAGTATTTGCATAAACATTAAATGGATTTTTAAATTATATATCTTTTAGGAATCTCTGAGTGTCCTAAAGAGATGTACTACAGACTTGGTTGGGGGAGATAGGTCTGTGAAATGTATGCATGGGTAGAGGATAGGCTTCATTACCTTCATCTTCACCTCAGTCTCCTCCTGTGAACTTCTCTCCACTGCGAATGGGATGTATCAAAATACTCAGTGCTAAGATCAGTGGAAGAGTTACCAGTAGCTTCCCTGCTCATCTCATTGCAAGCAGCATTAAGTCAGAGCTCAGCATTTCTGGAATGGCCATCCAGAGCTTTTAGCTGCAGGCTAGTGGGGCCTGACTTGGTTTTGGAGCACTGTGGCTCAGTTTACCCACATTCAGTCATCATCTTTGTCTTGGGACCCAAGGTTTCATCATTCCAGCTGTCAAAATGAGTTCCCATATCATAAACAGCCTGGAGACAGAGCTGAATGTGAGTGGCAAGCCCCAAACTGGGGATGGTAAAACACAACAGTGTGTGGTAGATGGTGTCACTCTTTTGTTCAGTCATATTAAATGCAAACACAAATATAATTCTCATCTGGTAAAAACTATGCAACTGGGCTTTGAGGGGATGGTTGTCTTTACATTGCTGTTTTTCTCCTGGGTTGGGTCAAGCCTCTAGCCTGCATCCTGCTGGACAACATATGAGCATCAGAACTTCTAGGTGCTAAAACAAAGTAGGTTGGGTGAGGAGATGTAGAAAGCCAGCAGCTGTCATAGTAAAACTGCAAAGGATTTGAGACAGTCTTTTTGTAGAGCCCCTAAGTTTTCTTAATGCCAGTTAGACATTTAAAGTTACTGTGCTAAGAGCAAGTGTACAGGAAAGAACATAGGAGTTGTCTCTTATTTAGAGTGACTCCACTCTAAAGAAAGTCTAAATTCAGGTTATTTATAAAGGGATTTTTTTTCCCTCCTTAAAAATAAGATTAGTAGTATTACAGCTTATAAATATGAACAAAAATGTAGGATATATAGTTTGATAGCAAAGAACTCTGCAACATAGTCCAATCACAGTTTTGTGTCTGAGAAGTTCCAGCACCTAGGAGTTGATACCAGGTAAATTCAACCAGTAAAAAATGTGCATATTTCCAACAGTGCAGGTAATCAGCTGTCAAAATATAACAGTTAGGGTTCAATGTATTTTCCAGCACTTGAACCTTTACAGTTGATAGCATATATTCCTCAGAAAAACAGATTCTCCTACTTTAACTTCAGCTATTGGACCCACAGTAGGGATTAATTCAGAGCAGCCCTGTGGGTATCTCATATCAGAGGCCAGACAAGATGATCACAGTGCAAGAGGAGTCTCCTCTGGGGTAGCTGTGGCAATGAACTTGAAAACAGCTATCTTAAAAGTCAGTGCCTGATTCCAGTTGCACTTGCACACTGTTTACATGAGTGTTACTCTTTTGGCTTCAGAGAGCTGAGTGACAGTGGTGCATACAGAAGGCAAGTCAAGCTTCTGAGAAAAATAGTTATGATCAAGCTGTCCTGAGCCAATGAGGTGAACATGACACAGGACACATTAAAGGAGTAAACAGGCAAATTCCCTCCTGTAACACTGATTCTTTGAGACAGGAACACAAACAATTTTATTTAAGAATTACCCCTAAAAATTGAAAAGAGAGAGTAAAACCTGAAAAAATACAGATCTTTCTGCATTGTGGAATACAGGTGAAAAAACTTCTGCTGCTGAGGAGGCAATGATTCAAAACTGAACTCTGCATAAAATAGTGGAGACAAAATGAACCAAAAGAACCTCCAAGAGGGTTGCATTTAGAACTAAAAAGGATGAAATATGTTGTTAAAGCAGCAAGACAATATGCAGCTCCTGCAGCAGGCCCCACAATTAGAAATGCAAGCCAAAGTTGCAGGCTGTTTCCTCCTCTGTTAATGGTATTTCTTTGGATTTAGAAGTACAGGATTTGTAAGACAGGCTCATGTTTTGCCTGTCAACCATCTCTAGCAGTTGTTTCAACTGATTCTTTACAGGAAGGTAAAGAAAAGCTCACTTTGTTGTGAGCTCAGATAATCTGCAGAATGCTTGTTGAGTGCTCATGACCCTGGATTTTTTTTCTGTTTATAAAACTGTCCAGTCTTTTCTGGAATCTTTGTAACTTCCTGTGGTTACAAATTCAGTTGGTCAAAATACAAACTGGTGGGGAAAAATTTTAATCAGCTTTTAATTTGCTACTTTGTAATTTAATCAGTTGCCATCTTTTTCTTGTGTTCTTGTGACCTGCAGAGTCTGGTTCTGCTAAGGAAGCATGTGGCTTATCTTCTGAGGAGTGTTCAGGAACCATTTTAATGAATTCCAATTAAGAGTCTTTCTGACACCAGGGGATGCAGAGGTCAAAGAATGCCCTGAACAGCACAGCAACAAACCATGTGGAGCACAGATAAAGGTAAGAAAATGTCACAATTATAAATTTGAACAGAAAATTCCTGAAGACATGAAAAGTATTTGAATTTGGATGGATTTTTGAGTGAACTGTGTAGCTAAGATTTCTGCCTGGGGCCTTGAAGAACTATGTAAAGATTCTTGTATACTTGGTGGAGGAAGTAATAACAATGCTATGCCTCATTTGTGTAGTGACTAATCTGGAATGGAGGCTCACAGAAAGTTGTAGATGGTCTAATCAGAAACAAGAGGTTTTTATTCATGTGTGACTTGTAAGAGAGAATTATTGTGGTTGCTTGAAGATAAGGGATCCCTGAGTGCCTTCTGGTGTGCTTGTGATTCAAGCAGGAGATGGCAGTGGTCTGCATAGC
>VZSR01003794.1:7211245-7226976 GCA_013398615.1 Brachypodius melanocephalos | reverse complement strand
GACTCTAAACCACCTGAATGTCGGAAAATACCAATTCGGCAAGCAATTTGCCTTTAAGCAGCTCTGTTTATGGCTACTAAGATGAAATTCAGGGGACTAACCCCATGGCCAAGTGGATACTCAGTCAGGAGCAGAACTGACAGATTCTCACTGACATTTGTAGAGTCAACCTCTGTTTTTAGCACAGCACAGGTAATTTGTCATACCAGTATTGCAGTGTTAACTAACACTGTTAGGAACAGACATAGGAACTCTCCAATGAGTTGGAGTGAGTTAACCATCATATAGATGAACTTCCTGCAGGATTGACAAAAGGTACACAAAGGACAAAAAACCCCCAAAATCTCATTGTTCAAGATGAGAACCATAACTGATTGTATACACAAGTTGGTTGCTATCAATATCCTGTATTTTCAAACACTGGAGTCGTGCCTGAATTCACAGCAGAAACTTCTGTGAGTAGCAGTCTGCTACTTTGGCAGCCCAGAGAGTAGCACAAAGGAGTTGTTTAGCACTGTGTTCATTCAAGGGACGTGAAGTCCTTCATGGGAGAGGTATGGCTGCTGCTTTTGGTTTTAAACTTTTTCCCCTCCTCCTTCTAATGAACATTTTCTTCTCACTTTGGATTCTTCATTCTGGGCTGTATCTTAGGTGACTTTCTGAGCATTTAAATAAGAGGTTGACAAAAGCTCATTTGGTGGGAAAAATATAATACAATGGGGATAGATGGCAGAAACAATATGTTGTTATTATGGCTCTGCTAACCAAAACTAGAATCCTGCTTTTTTTCCAAGGTTGATCAGCTTGGGAACAAGTCATATTAGACAGACTGCCCACTAGTTTTGGGTGCCGAAGGAGAAATAATGTCAGGAAAAATGTTTTCTGTCTTTGCTAAGCCAACCAGATGGTTGGTGGCTTACAGATTTACCATGCTTTGGAATAGGGTTAATGGGACAAAGTGAGAGGGCTTGCAATCACAACACTTATGTCTGAAGAGAAGGAGCATAAGAAAGTTCTTGCATCTGTATGATTGTTGTCAGTGTGTGTCTCCTCTGGCAGCAGCCTGGGGTATTTCAAACTGAGCGTCTGTTTTGGCAAATTAAGAACTATTCTGGAGCATAAACCAAACTCATTAGTCTAAGCTTTCAGCTGCCCTCTGAGGCTTTTGTTGGCCATTTAACATGGGCTCTGATGCTCACTGTTACCACACACATAGATACACATTGCACAAAACCCATGTTCTGTGCATAAGCAACCAAATAATTCAGGCTCAACTTTTCTGTGTTCTGAGTGGTTGTGCAAGGGAAGAGATACACCAAAGCTTTGATTTTCCTGCATTAAAACCTTTGCAGTTCAGAGATGACAAAAAACCCCTAGTACCCTTGCCAATGTATGACTCACTTAGAAAGAAAGACTCCAAAAGCCTTCCAGTCACCTTAGAATGGAACACAAAAATGTGATATGACCTGAAAACATCTTCATTTCCCTGCAGACTCTTCACCATGGGTCTCAAATGTTCTGGTGTCTCCCTCTCTTCTGGGGAAACAGATGAATGATATCTGTGCTCAGGCTCAGCTTGGGAACCCAAACAGGTCTCAGAGCAAATAAAAATGTTATTTCTTTTCTTTTTTTTCGTTTTGTTGTATTATGCAAGCAAAATACAAATGAAGATGCAAAACACATGAATAAACAAACAATAATGAGTCAAAATAGGCAATCTATACTCAAAGACAAAACTAGAAAGGCATATTTGACAATATTGGAGATATTGAAAGGCTGTGACAACTTTCCAGAATCAAAGACTGTTTGGAGTTATTTTTAGTTTTGGTGGAAATTTCACATCTGGCACTATGACCCAGAGCAGGATTTTCCAGGAAGGCAGTTTCAGAAAATTCATCTCCAAGGAGAAGATGTATTCAACATCACCTGGATGTTTCACAACAATGGTGGCCTTTTCACAATTATTTTGAGGCCTTTTCCCCCAAAATATTTTGCTGTTCAAATTTTACCTTGTGGGAGCCCTTTGACACTTCTGGAGGGGGTCAGGAGCCCACTATACCTGCTGTACAAACACAAAGCAGCAAGAGAATTTTGGCCTCAGACAGTAATATCTAAATTTAGTAAGAGTGATCAGCTGATCCAGACAGAAGGGGGAGCACAATGAAATCATTGGAGCACAGGTTATAATTAAAGTTTGTTCTGATTTATACTAAAACCTAAAAGGAAGTTGAATGGTGGATATGTAATCTAGTTGGTAGAAGAACAGGATGAGATTTTCCTAATCAACCTAACCCCCAGAATTTTCAGAGAAGAGCAAGTTAAAAATGAATGAATTAATTAAAGCTAAGGTCTGAGTAGATAGAGATGAAAATAGTGGGTAGATTTTCAGGTATCTTTAACAAAAAAAAATTCAAAAAAGCTAAAACTCAGCATATAATGTGCAACCGAGTGTCTGAACACTTTTCAATGTCTTGTAGTAAAAATACTGAGCTGTACATATTTACATACCTAGCTCACATTTGGACCCTTTAGAAGAGCTGGTCACAACTGCAGAGACTGAGCCTCTGGAATATTTTGACAAAGGTGAAACCAAATAATGAAAGATTGTGCAGTTCAGAATACTGGCCAGTTTCTTACAGTTGTTGGACAGTGAACCTTCAAAGCAGAGTCCTGGATGGGAATAAATCGTGGGAGGAATTCCAGTCCTGCATGCATCCGTGACAAGAAAAGATACCTGTGAACAGAAGTGCCAGGCTCTTGGTGATCCTGGGAAACCTGTGCTGTTTGGTTAGATCCTTGAGTATGAGTTACATTTGACAGAGCTGCTTTTGGGAATCTTGGCTGAGTGTCTCCCAGAAATTTGAAATTAATTAACAACTTTATGGCTGTTCTTTGGTCTATGGGTGTGCTTCTGTGACCTCTCTGTTAGCACTTTATTTCCACAAGGCAGCATTATAAAGTTTCTCTTTTATTCTGTCACAGTGTTTTCCAATTCATTTGCTCAGACATTCTATGTATTTAATGTATGTATTCTGCCAGAAAATCATGCAGCAGGTAGAAAACCTGTGTTGAAAATTCATTATCTTTTCTTTCATTTACTTTCTCAAGGATCTGTTAAAAAACCAGCTAGGTTAATTGCTGATGGCTCCCTTTGCTTTTATCCATACCTGCATAAAGGGCAGGAGGATCCAGTGTGCTGGCAGAGCTGGTGAGATTTATGTGTTGTTCCTTTGCTGTCAATGATCGGGTGAGCAGCACTGAATGAGTCACTTTCCCTTTCAGTTTTGTCTAATGATAAGGAAGCTGGTCAGGACAGGGATGATGTCTCACTGTGTACAGCGCATAATGCACAGAGTCATCGTCTCAATATCTGTAGGTGGTATTAATATGGTTCATAGTCACAGTTTGTAATGTGCCTTTCCAAAACCGCAGCTTTTGGCTGTATTACTTTGTTTACTCAGTGCCCTGTAACCTGCCTGCTAAAAGGTGTCTTTCAGCAGTCTGTTCAAGACCTCAGACACTGATGTACAGATTGTATTTTGACCTTATATGTGTAGCCCAGTAGATGTGTGTATGAAGGCTCACTAGTATCACCTGGTCAATATTTTACCAGATTCATCTCATGTGAAAATCTGTACTTTGTATGTCCACTTTAGCAAGTCTCAAACACTCAGTAAGTAAGAATAACGACATGAGCTTTAATGTCGTAAAGAGCTTTTTTCAGTTTGATTTTAAGCTTTTTGTCTTTTGTTTTTCAGCCTGTAATTGACAAGAGAACTCACAACTGTTTTAGGGAGGCTGAGATTTCAGTCTTTTATCACATATCCTTGTAGCAAATGCACAAAACTTTGATGAGACTTGTAAGATAACTGTGCAAAACAGTCATGTACTGTATTCTGATTTTGAGAGAACTGTTTGGCCACTGCACTGCCAAGATAATTACAATGATACCTGCAAACAGTGTAAGTGACATATAAAGGCAGAGCTGTTCTGAGCAAAACAAAGTAGAAAGAGAAAATACAGATACCTGAGATGAAGTTTGTGATGAGACGCCTAAGAGGCAACATAAATCCACCATCAAGAAACAGCTCTGTGGAAGAAAAAAGTTTCTTGATTGGTTCAATGGCAACCTAAAGCAAGTATGCAAATGAGAACACTTCCAAAAATAATTTTAAATCAGTTTTTGGAAAGCAAAAGAAAAAATAATAGAAATTTGGCCCCCCTTATTTTGGGCAGATGCAGGGTTGACAATTTCCCAGTGAAAACTGGACAAATTGAGCTGTCCTGTGAAGTTCTGCACTCTCTGGAGGTTGTTCCCAGAGTATCATCAGCTCCTATGTGCCAGCTCCTCTTAAGTCCCGTGGTGTGAGCTATTGATCTTTGCTGCCATTTTATTCCCTCTTTTATGCCTTTATATTAAATACTTCCTCTGACATGCAAACAGTTTGCAATTTCTTCTTTCCTAGCAGACAGGTAGAGAGACCTTTTCTGCTTCTCCTCAGTGGGTGACCAGATAGGCATGGTGGCACAGCAGCTCTGGAAAGGGGTTTGGAATATGTCCTGTCTCTCCTCTGTGGTACTATGGGTTAGTTCACAGAGCCCCATGCCACATTTACTGCTCCTTCTACATCCTTTTAGCCACTAGAAAACCTGCAGTTTTTAAAAAAAAAAAATCAAAAAGCTTGCTTCAGATGTGAAAAAAGCATTTCCAGAACAAAAGGTGACGCCTGTTCCTTGCCTCCCACCAGTGCTCTGAGGAAGGAGCCAAGCTGCAGATTGTACTGAAAGTGAGAAGGGTGAACTCCCCCTTTCTCCTTTCCCATCCCAGCCCCAACCCAGCCCCCAATAAGGCTTCATCTCTCTGGGAATGGAGTCCCTCTGAGCATGATGCTGAGCCAGAGGAGTGACAGGTGCCTCCTGATATGCCTAAATGAGAAGAACCAATCGGAGGAGCCTGCCCAGCTTTTGTTGTCATCTGGCTTTGCTCACGAAAGATGAGTTTGATTGACAGATGCATCAAGGTTCACAGTTTATTGGTTTTTGCAAAAGAGCCAGATCTGCCAATTTAGACAGGGGAGTGACACAAAACTTTCCATCTAAATGGACTAATTTTACCACAGGGAATTCCCAGGCAGAGCGCTCCAAGGCAGGCGCAGTCCTGTTTTATTTTTTAACAAGGACTGAATGACAAATATAAACGACAGTTCTGGGCTGACGGAACATCAGCATTTGACACTTCACAGGGGAGCGGTGAAATAAACAATAGGCAGAGAAATTGAATTAGAATCAGATGAGAGTCAGCTAGAGAGGGAGAGGAGGGCCTGATTCTCTACCAAATCATTTATAAAAGAGCAAACTGAATACTAAGTAGCTATAACATGCTCACATCCTGGTTTATTAGCAAATTTCACCTAAGAGCATATTATACTTGCTTGATGTTAATGGGTTGCTGGACAAAGGTGGATGGTAGGGAGTGTACAAGGAGTTTTTGTTTGTGATGGTGCAAACCTCTTGTGCTAATCTTACCCTGTTACTAATAGGCTCTACCAAGTTAGAGAGCAAAAAGTATGACAAGTTGATTTAATTTCTCTCCTGTTCCCTTTGGCACATGGCCTGCACAGTTCTGTCCAGTCTTCCTGGCACTTACTAAGTTTTGGGTACCCAGGTTTGTAGCTTTGGCTCAGTTTTTTTAATGGCTCTTTTTTTCTTCTCTGGGACTTTTCAAGTTCAAACGGGCAATTCATGACATTTTAAGGAGAATAATTCTATGCAGAGTCTGTCTGGAACTTTCTGAGTGTGGACTGTATCTGCTTGAGACAAAAGGTTGGCTCAGCTGGTAGCATTAGCAAGCTATTATCCTATTTCTACTCAGTTTTGACAGGGAATAAGATGTGTAAACTTTCTTGATAGGTTAGACAGCTAACTGTTAGCTAGATGTTGCTGGTTAAAATTTGGGTTCCTGTGTTTTATGTCAGGTTCTGAGATTTGAAGTATATCTAGAGAAATGATTTTCCATCTCTGTCAATTAGCAAACAGTAAGAACAAAACCCAAGCAGTAGAAGAATATCTGCCTGTACAGTGCATCTATGTCCATAAGCTCACCTTTACCAGTTACATGAAAAGCATTTTCCTTAAAAATAAACTAGTGATTTTAAAGGCATACACTAAAACCTACTGGTCTTGATGTTAGAGAAAGCAGCATGAAAATAGGGGGCTTTGAATTGATTTGCTTGGTAATGATTTGACTTTCATATATGAGTCTGTGAAGTATATATGTAGAGGCTGTCTGATTATCTAGGCAGTGTAACTACCCATTGCTGGTGTATTAAGGAGGTTCTAAATTCATCTCTGTGGTTAAAAGAGGTTTCCCATGGATGATGACATGAAAAAAAAAAAAAGAAAAAAAGAAAAGCTTATTTCTTCTGTGCAGAGAGGTTCTCTACCTGTGTGAAGTTTCACCCTGTTCAGTCCATTTGAGTTTTCTGAGTAGTTTGTCTTCTTTTGTGGATGTTCAACAGGATGTGTTTGAAATTAGTCTCAGGTCAATATAGAATCATAGAATGTTTTGGGGTTGGGAGGAACCTTAAATATTGTCTCAATCCAACTCCTCTGCAATGGGCAAGGATGCCACCCTCTAGACCAGGTTGCTGAGAGCCCCATGCAGCCTGCCCTTGAACACTTCCAGGGATAGGGCATCCACAGCTTCTCTGGGCAACCTGTTCTTATGTATCACCACCCTCACAGTCAAGAATTACTTCCTAAAATCTAATCTAAATCTATCTTCTTTCAATTTGAAAAAAAAACCCCAAACCCCCTCCAAACAGCCCCTTACAGCTTTTCTCCCAATGGTCAGAAGCCACAGATGGCTGCAGTTCCAGCAGGTCAGCATTTGCTCACAAGCTCTGGCAGCAGAAATTTAGGATGCCTGTAGTAAAGATGAATGTTGCCTCCTTCCTGAAAACTGCTGTTCCTTACTAAAGGAGACTGTGGAGAACAGTGAAAACAGTGAGGGTAGAGAAGGCCCTTTGGATGTGTGGGGGAAAGGGAGTAGTGTGGAGAAGCCAGTGGTACCTGAATGTGGGGTGCTGGATGCTCTCCCCACTCTACGTAAGAGACAATTATATATTGTGTACCCTCCATACCTGGGAGGGTAGGAGGCAGAGAAGGAGGAAGGGATTTCACAGAGAATCTGTGTTTTCCTCATTGTGGGCAGTATCAGGGGTCAACATGCCTGGGGCAGGGGTGGTAAGGCATGGAAAGGGATCTTGAAGGAAAGGCATGGCCAGAGACAGGGACTGCAAGAAACAGCCAAGGTTGACAAGAGGGATTCTCCTGCTACATGGATGAGAACCAGTGGAAAAGAGTCCTTTCCAAGGTGCTACTACAGAATGAATTTCCAGGTAGAATTTTGAACCTGAAATTATCAAACAGGCTTTGGATGGCATCTTCCACCAAAACGTCGCACAGGAGAAAACAGGAAAAAACTCAAGCCTTTGATAAGGTTTGGTATCAGACCAGCCCTGCCAGCCTTGCTAGGAGTTACTGGGCCATTTCCAGGTCTTCTGACATTTGGGTTGCTTCCAAAAGCACTAAGCCACAAGGTCCCTGTGATGCAGTGAGCTGCTTCCTTTTAGGTAGAAGTAAATTTCTTAGGGAGGAAAAGGCACCATTAATAACGTAGCTGTGGATGTCTTGAGAACACTGAAGCTAGAAGTCAAATAAAAGTTCTTCTGTATTTGTTTCATATACATGTATATAAATATACATATATACAAAATGGGGTTATATACAAATTACATTATTTCTAACGTATCTTGTGATTTTTGCTTGTACTTGGATCATGATTTTTAAGTATGAGTGCTGACAATACAAACATTCTTTACTTCACTGCAGACAGTGCCTGAATCATGTAAGTTAACTGTCCTGAAGATATTCCCAGCTTTTTTCTAAAGCAGGGAAAAACTTACATACAGACTGTTTACTAAGCATATCTTCATTAACTGCTACTTTTTTAGTGAGTGGATCCTTCCGTTAATATTATAAAGCATTTTTCTTTGGACACAGACATCATTGTATAGATTTACTAGATTACAGTTTTCAGGATTAATTTTTTTCCTTAAAACATTGGTATTATGTTTGCTGTTCTTCCATTTTTGCCACTCCCCAGGTCCTTACAGCTTTTCAGTACTGAATGTGTGTCCAGTAAATTAATCTGCTACCTAAATGAATACCTAGAGATGTGTATTATCTTTTCTTGCCTACATTCATTAAAGAGTGTATTTAAAGAAGGTTGTCATCATCTCAGAATGTTCTAACTTTTCTTTATTTTTGTTGTCAGAGTAATCATAAAGATGATTTCTTTACTTGGTGTTGTATAAACCTTCACAACATCATTTTCCTCATGAGGAGGCAGACTGTGGTGCTCTTTTTAGTTTTATCACATAACATTTTCACACTGAGAACTCCCATTGATTATGCAGGACTATTAAAGGAACATAATACTGGTTTGAATGGTGGAAATAGCTCTTTCATGCAAGTATTTATTTTTGCAAGATATATAAGTTGCAGAAGTTTTGCCATAGTTCTACTGCCAGTTATGGAGACTTACACAGAAATGTCAGGGTGAAGATCTCTGGGCTGTGTTTTGTGATATACGAATGAGATAATCATGCTAGTTTCTAAATCATTCTTTTAAGATTATTTTACCCGGATGAATTTTGAAAATCCATTTTGCATTTGTCTGACACATCTATCTGGTGATTCCTAGCCTGTCTTTCACCTCTGACAGTGAATGTACATTAATAATTTCCTTTGATTCCAGTCAATTTAACATCTAGGATTCATCTATCAATTTGCTGTTTGATTCTTATCACCTAAATGTTGGTAGAGAAAGAGAATTCTGATGCATAAAAAGTGTCAGAATTGGGGAATCCAGTTTTATTCCAATTTTGAGTGCAAGCCTATCCCTACATCACACCCCAGGCCTGTCTGTCGTGCAGGCAGCAAACCCTGGGAACTTGAGGCCCCCAAATTCAGCAGAGTTTCCAGGCAGTTTTGCTGCAGAGTTGTGAAAACTGAATTGCTTTTACAGTCTGTTTGGATTTCAACAAATTGACTTTCACTTATGGAAAATGTCCTGCTGGGGGACTTTTAGCCTATGCTATTAATACTGCAAGGGAAAAATAGAAAATAAACAAAAGGAAATGCTTTGACTCTCTGATGAGCAAAAGTATTTGATTTCAGGACAGCACTTATGCACAGGCTTTCCTTAAGATACACATGCACTGGCAGAAAATGGGTCCCACTCGCTTTCCTGAGGTGTTGTGAAAATATTTATAGTGACCGAAAATTGTAGGAGCAAAATTGGTTTAGTCTAGCCTGACTTCTTGCTACATTTTTAGTCCACCTCTATGACCATAAACTGCATAGGACTTCCTGGAGAATGAATGCTTAACTGAGGAGAACTTGACTGAATACCTCAGTATTTGGTATGTTTGTATAATTATATAACCTGAATATAACGCCCAGCTGTTTGTTAGGTGGGTGATTAATAGCTTGGAGAATGGGATATTTATGACTTTACATTGGGTTTTGCTCCCCAGTTGACCTAGACAGAATCTCCCAGCTGGGGCTAGGAGGGAACAAACTCGAAGGGGAAGGAAACTCCGGGCTTTTCCCCCACATCTCTCTGATATTGTGGCTACCCAATAGCATTTTGATTTTCTGAACTACCCGGGGGTACCTGATGTGTTCTGGATCATTGGGAATCAATTGAGCGAGATCAATAGAAGAGGGAGCCCTGCTGGCAGTGCACAGGAGCGTGTGGTGGCTGGTGGGGGCTCAGAGGCTGGATGTACCTGTAGGGTGTTGGCAGGCGTGTGCAGGGCCGTCCATCACACAGCCTGGTGGTTGTCAACACTCAGAATGTTGTTTACACTGTGCCCAAAGGGCGCCAGGTGCAACAAATGTAACATCCCAGAGACCTCAAGGGGAATCCATTGGAGAGTGAAGTGTTGGGGGAGTGGGGGAAGAGAGAGAGGAGGAGAGGGAAAGAGAAACAAGCCAGAAGCCACAAAAATGACATAGAAAAAAAAAATTTTTGCTTTTATTTCTTATGTGCACAAAAAAAAAGAAAAGAAAAGAGTCAAACAGAACTGAAGTGATGAGGAAAAGCCAAGAGGGGCTGCAGAAGCCTAGAATGGATGTGACCCTGCACCTGGCACTGCCCCCTCCCTCCCTGGTCTCACGTCCAGCTTAGCCTGGAGATCATCAGCAGAGCTGCTCTACAGTTACATTTGTTGTCAGATCTGTAATTGTCAGTTTGGTCCCTCCTTCCTGCTTTGCAAGTCTGCCACCATCCTGGGCTCAGCCAAGGAGCACACTGTGATATTTGTGGGTCCCTCAGAAGCCCTCACTCTGTCAGTGCCAAAGGGGGCAGCTCAGCTATGATTCCTATTTCTTTTTCCAGAGGGGTGCTTTTCCTTAGGGACAAAAGGGTGGAGTTTTTCCAACAGTTCAGCAAAACAAAATTCCCTTAGGAAAATGTTAATAAGCATATATAATTTTATACTCAAGAGAAGAAAGAGGTGCAGGGCTTTTTCGTTTTCCTTTTCTTGTTTAACATCCTCACATTTATGGTGTGATTTATTCCAAAGTCTTACTCTGAGCTTGATTCATCGCTACTGATGGGTCAGAAAGCATGCAAACTTCTCCGTTTCCACAGCAGGGCTCATTGCCGCCAACTCTCCCCAGCAGATTTACAGGCCACAAGTGTCAGCTTTACTGCATCCACCCCATGCAATCCTCCCCACATCCCATTGGGCCAAAAGGATGTGAGAGCTTCAGAGAGCAGGACTCAAAGGTACTGCCCCGTTTCGAATGCCATGGTCCCTGTTGTTTCCAGCCAAGCACAGCATTTGAGATTTCCTGAGATTCTTCCCCCATGATCGAGTAGAGACAGAGGAGACCCAGTCTCACAGCATTTCTGCTTGGTCCATTAGATAAAGCAAATGTAGCAACAGAGCTAAGAATGACCTGAGAAGAGAGAAGTGAAGGGAGAGCTAAAGAAGAAGAGAAAAGAAACAAAGAATGATTTGTGAGAAAAAGGAAAAGAGAGAGATGTCATGGAAACATTAATTATTATTCACAATAATGCTTAACATTTCGATAGAATTTTCTATCCAGAATCTCAAAGCACTGAGCCGGTGCTAATTAATTCAGCTGTGCAATCCCCCTGTGAACTAGAAACTGTTGTTATTCGCATTTTACAGAGTGTTGGAATTGAGGTGTGTGGAGGAATTGGACTTGACAAAGATTTTCTAGAGCCACAAGGAGACCTAAGGTTTGATGTCCCAGATACCTGCTCTCATATCAGTAATGCTCTTCCCTCTCTGGACAGAAAAGTGCATTGGGAATGGGAAATAATAAAAGAGAGGGATAGAAATTGAATGGAAAGAGAGTATGAGAAAGAAATGTGAGAAAGGTAAGAGACAGCAGAATGGAGGAGAGGTTTGTGTTACAGACTTCACTGGATTTATTTTGCATAATGATTTCTTCCTCCAATCCTTTTTCATTTTTTCCTGTAACATTTTTTAAAGGAAAAATAATTAAACCCCCCCACCTATAACAAAGCAGCTGTTGGCCTGTTGGGGAAAGGGTCCTTACAAGGTTTGGCTGTTCCCTCAGGTTTTGGATTTGTGCTGTGCTTTATTGAACACATTGTTTTGTTTTCAGTGAGCACAACGAGACTTGCACAGTACACACAGCGTGTTCCTTATCTACAGGATGAGACGAGGCTGTTTTAATAACTACCATGATGAAGATGGAGATGAACTTATATACAAGAGGAATTGCCTTCACATTACACACATTATCTTCCTACAAAGCAGCAATTGTTTTTTGCAAATAACATAATATTAAATAATTGGTAGAATTTTTGCGTTTCCTGCATAGTCCAGTCTAATGGAATCTAGATGAATATTGATGGTTTTCTTCTGCATAATATCACCACATAAATCCCCATGTCAGCTACTAGACTTGGGCTATAATACTGCTTTACAATGTATCCACCGACTGTAAATCAAAACAACCAACACAAGAAACTCTTTGGCAAATGTAATTCAGTACATTCGCATGAGGGTCTACAGATGGTGGTGGAAGAGGATTAGACTGCCCAGTCCTTTGCATAATTCTGCTTTCCTTTGAATTTTCCTGGTCAATCTACATGCTGTACTTAAGAACTTTCCAGACCAGTCCAATGCCTGGTGGAAATCCTCTTTTACCAGTGGAGTTAAACCAACAATAGATTTGACCCCCGCAAGGGTCAAATCAAGCCAGCCATGAGTGAGACAACTAAATCCTGCTTTCAGACTCTAGCTCATGTCCTCAAGTTCAGTGAAACACCATTATAAAAATGAGCATTTCTGAGCTGCTGCTTCTCTCGACCTGGGCCCTGGGTGGCAGGTGGCCAAGCGTGAGGTGTGACAGTCTCCTTTTCTCTAGCTTCCTCAGGAGCTTCTCTTTGCTGGTCCTGGGATTTCCTGCCTCTGCACTGACTACCTGCTGAGTGAATCTGGGTGGTGCACAAGTAGAGCAGAGGTTGTACTGAGAGACTAAAAGAGAGACCGTTCTAACAGGGTTCAGCATCTATCTGGTGTCTGTGAAGGAAAACAGAAGGAATAGTGAAAGCATATTTTTAGAAACAGAACAGAATTTTCTTCTCTCATAGAGTAAGATCAGGCAACAGGCCAAATTCCGGTCGTGGTGACAGTGTAACAACTCCGCTATTTGCAGCAGGTTACTCAGAGGTATGATGTGCAGAATGACACTTTTAATAGATCAGGAGTAACCTCTTTGATTTTATTCTGTACAGGAACAGATTTCAGCTGTTTATCTTCTATGTAAATGTCCCCCCAAATACCCTTATCATTTGGGCACCCCATTAAAGAAGACACAGACCTATAATCAGCTAAAGCCATGCAAAGGCTGAAAAAGTTAGGTGAGAGGGGCCTTTGGGATTAACACAGCTGTTTACTGATGGTGGATTTTATACATACAAGTTAAACTTGGAGACAGAATACCAAGTCCACTACCATATCTCCTCAGAGGTTTGGAACTTTGGATTTTATACATGATGTTGGCTGTACAGATTGCTCCACTGTTCACTTTTATGCCCTTTGGGGGTTTTATTCTCAATCCTGTCTTTGTCCGTGGACAATAGTCCACGAGTTTTATCTGAAACCTCTCTAAAACAACAAGGATCTACTTTGGCAGACTCGGTGCCCTGGGGACAGGCTATAGCTGCCTTCATGTTTTCTTTGAGTAATTTTGAGGAAGTGTCAGTGCAAGGAACAGTTTATGAGCTTGCTGACAATACAGGAGTAATAAGCATTTCTATTGACAGTTAGCCTTTTGCAGAACAGTGTTTGTCCATCACTTGGGAACCAAAATGAGCAGAGAATCCCTAGAGAATCATCAGGTGAGCATTTGGGATATGGGGTAAATATTAGGGTGCACAATACAGGATTGACCATGAAAAGATGGGGCTGTATATTGGGTCTGGCTGGTAGGATGCAAGCATATGGATTTGAATGGGGGCCTATAAATTAGTAGGTGTATGAGCAAATGGGTGGAGAATCAAAGGGAGGCCCATATAGCAGGGTTAGGAAATGGTTAGGAAATTAGGTGTTGGGCACAGATAATGAGGTGGTTGTCACCAGCAGTGGAGATCTGGAGAATGGGTGTTGGGCATATCTAAAATTCCAAAAGTTGGGATGTGGGTGAATTGAAGTTGTCACAGGTACAGAGTTTAAGGTAAAAGGACTGAAGGCTAAGGACTAGGGAACCAAGCAATTATCCCAGCCAATCCTGAATTTGTCCATCTCAGTCTCAGCTGTCCAGAGGGCAATCACATGGGCCCACATGAAGCCCCACACTTTCCACCACACAGCGCAGTGAGAGCGCAGCTGGGCTTGTTTTCTTTGTTTGCCAGCCAGTGACATGGAAAACGTTTGTTGCCTCAGAGTGCTTTTTTTTTGTCGGCTGATGTATTGGTAACTTTGTCAGATGTGACTTGTCCACACTGCTCCCCAGAGACAGGATTTGGGAAAGGAGGGGGAGGAGGAGGCGACCGGGTGGAGCTGGCATCCAATCCTCTCCAATACCATCATCCCATTGTAGTGCAAAACAGAAAGGAAACAAAACCCTAGAGTGAAAGAGGAGCATCAAACATCAGAGGAACTCGTCTGCCATTCAGGTGGTGGGGAGAGATGGGGCTTGGAGTTTTATTTTTGTAGGGTTTTTTAATTATTATTTTGGTTTTTTTGTTGGTTTTGTTTGCTTGGGTTTTTTAGAAAATTGGGGATTTTTTTGTTCCTTTTTACAGACCTTCATGACAAAGCATAAAAACACAGTTATATTTATATATCTATTTATATATTTCTTCATTTCGTCGGTTTGTTTGTAAATGTTGCTCCGTCCTCCTGTCTGAGCTGATTGTGTGTCACAGAAATTGAGGGTGTATGTGTGAGGTTCCTCCCACCTCTGGCCTGCAAAGTCACCACCCATGAGGTGCAACCAACTCTGGGAGAATCCATGCTGGAAAGTGGGGATGAGGTGCACAGAGAACCCCTCATGGGGTGCAGATCTTTACTTGGTCCTTTCTTCATTGCCACACTGGCCAGGTCTCTGTGCCGCCATCTCTGCTCTAGCCAGACTGTTCCCTCTCTCCTGGGAAACAGGGTGAGCGTCACAGGTTACACACATTCAAGAGTCCACCACAGAAGAGTGCATCTTTGGGGAACAGTGGTTCACGAGCGGCATTCTCCCGTGTCCCTGGCCCTTACCGCTCCCAAAAGGGGTCCTGTAAGGCAATGGTTGCCAGCTGCATTGCTTCCCAGTCCCCCTGGAGTCCTGGAAGCCGAGGGGGCTTAGCATGGCTGAGCTTTACCCAGGGGTGTTGAAGGGCTCCTGCAGGGGAAGCCCCTTGGCCACAGGCTGTTTTCCTGGCGTGGGGGGAGCGGTCGGGGTGGAGGGCAGGGGGAACGAGGGGGTCTCAGTCTCGTGGTGAGCGCTTGGTCCGGCGCCTTCGTGGCGAAGAGGAGGGAACTGGAATGTGGGGAGGAACGGAGAAGGTCTCTTCACCCTTCCCAGGGATGGAGGGAGGTGATCAGACAGGTACAATGTGGAGGCCTAAGCTGTCGCCCTGCAGTTTCATGTGGTTTCCATGGTAACTAGTGGCGGTCATAGGCAGCGGCAGCAGTGGGAGGTGCGGAGCCCCGGGATGTGGCACTATAATAATAAGGGGAACCTGAAAGTTAACACAGGAGAAGAATGGACTGGTTGAAAGGACAAACAGTAAACAAAAGAAAAAAACAAAAAACCAAAAAAAACCAAACCAAAACAAACCAAAAAACAGAAACAATCAAACTAAGAAAAGAAATAAAGGACAACTGAAAACAAAAAGAAAGGTAGAAAGAAAAGCAAAAGAACCAAAAGAAGAACTTGGAGACTGAGGTCCTAATGGGATTAGGGAAAGGCAATCAGCGGAAGCCACCTGAGGGCCACGCTTCAGTTGATAGATGCTGCTGTGGCCTCTGGATAGGATGCCCCTCTATGGCAAGGAGATGCTTTTGCGTCCTCTGACAATCAATAAATAAGCCCATCAGCATTTGAACTGGTTTTGGCTGGGATAGAGTTCATTTTCTTCACAGTGGCTGGTGAGGGGCTGTGTT